>JAAAKG020144547.1:0-11096 GCA_010014905.2 Druon quercuslanigerum
AATAGGGTGTTCCCATTTCAAAAAATTATAGTGACCTTGAAATAACCTTGACAGCGAGGTCCAAGGTCAAATCCAAGATCACCATTAAATTCTCCGGGAAAAATTTTCTGGGGTTTCCATACTTTTCCCTCACCCTGTATAAAGTTTGATTTTCGAACACAAAAATGTTCATGTTCATTATGACATTATAAAACTAAAATTACAAAAATACAACAGAACATATTTTAAAGAGTAAACTCCAACAAAATGATTCAGACGGTCCTGATTGTTTATGGCTTGGCGAGTCCCAAGATTGCTGTTGCACATAGCAGAATCGATAATATTTTTATTTAATAAGCTAAATCATTTGAAAAAAATTAATGTTTCTTTAGGGTTTCAAGTAAGCTTATTTTTGTTGTAATGATCCAATAAATCTTTAAATTAAACTTTTTCAATAATAATTCATCAAGCATCCATACTTACATCCTTGATAATGTCACGGCTCTTAAAACATGTATAATTTCTACAAAAAAAGTATCCTGACCACTGCGCGGTCGACTCCCGAATTTTGCGAGGAAACTTTTCCAGTAGATTTTATCCAAAGCAATTTTGTTTTTATACACAAAACTGTAAAATGAACACTTGAAATCCCTATCTTTGAGGGACTGTTTCACTCCCTTAAAGAGATTTTCTACAGATAAAAAAATACGTCTCGCTTAGTTTTTCGAGTACTACAGCATACATCAGGGAGAATTAGATCGTCGCGGGACACCTGGAGTACCTTCCTCGTCAGAATTTGATAATCAAATTATCGTTACTGAGCTGATGTTAAGGCAGCTTGAAAACAAGACAATCTTCTTGACAAGGAATGTAAAAAATTTACATTCTGAAGAAGTGCGAAAAAGCGAAATATATATTTCATAAAAACTGTTCCTTTTCGTAAAAAAAATGGTTTCTCAATTTGTATACACAAAATTTGTATTGATTTAAAAAACTGAAATATCAGTATCATAAGATTTGAAGCTGTCTCAAATAAAAGTAGTATCATTCTTCATTTCAGTTATGTCTTTTCAATAGGTGCAGCAATATCCTGGTATCAATAGACAGCTTATTTTCTTTTTTTTCCGTGTATTCTTTTTAAATTCTGTGAAATGTGAAAAGTAATCGTTAAATTTCATTATGTGATACAGGAACTTGACTCTAAGGTACTCAACTTTAGTTTGGATATGTATTGCAACCCAGTATATGGGAGTGGTATTTTGTAATGATGACGAGAGAATCGAAGTTCTAAATTCTTGGCGTCCGTATAGTTTGAAAGTGCATTTATACTTTTGGATCACCTGGATCCATGAACTTTTGGGCCATGCTGTAACAGCAGGTGTGCACATAGCTGTCGATACTTTAATACCTGGATTAATGATCCAATTAAGTTGCCAACTGAAATTCTTGCGACATCGATTGAACAAGTTTCCTTGTCAGACTGAGAAGATTTTAAAGGCTGTTGTCGGAAAAGGAAACTTATTAGAACGATATATGATTTCGGTAACTGTTAGACATCAGAATATCATATATGAGTAAGTTAATATTCATTTATAGGTGAATTCACTACAGTATTTCGGAAAAAGGATTCTTATTTTGGTCTTTCTAATAACTTAACGAAAAAGCACTCGACTAGCCATCGGAATTTCTTGGGTTCGATTTTAATTGGAGGGATGGAGTAGATTTTTTCAAACAAAATTTAAATAAATTTTTTTTTTCAATTCTATTTTCCTTCTAGTCTTTGAATACGTTAAGTATTTTCTGTTATTTTGAGAGTTAACTTGGCCGATAGTGTTGATTTCTATTTTTACAGTTTGTGTAATGATATCTACACCGATTGGTGGTAACCATCTTTAATGATAATACAGTCCTTTAAATTATTTGCACTGATTATTAAATGTTTAAATAAATTTTTTAAATAATTCATTATTGCTTATATCACTTTTCTCTTAGAATGGAGAAAAATTGTCACTGTTTTTCCGAATTTTTCAACTTTTCAGTTAGAGCGAGGTAATAATTAATTAAAATTGATAAAAATAATCGTTTAAACAGTTTAATATTAGTTTTAATAATATTTTCTTTTAGGGGTGTGCAAAAAAACTCAAAACTCGAAGTTCGAACGCGTTGAGACGAGCTTTTTAGCTTCCTGGTCGAGTCGAGCTGGGATTGATGCTGTTCGAGTCGAGTCGAGTCGATGTCAAGCTTTCCAGAAATCTCGAAACTTTACAAGTACTCGATACTTTACGAGTATTTGAATGTCTTCGAGAACTTGAATATCTTCGATAACTCGAATGACTTCGAGGACTCGAGTATCTTCGAGCACTCGAAAATTTCGAATGCTCGAATGTCTTCGAGAGCTCGACACTACTGAAATTAACAAGAATTTTTTCAAACCCGATATTCGGAGGTTTTGCGGATTGCTAACAGCGATTTCGAAATAAAAATTAAAAAGTCCAGATTTTTATCCTAAATAGCAACTAAATTTTTAAAAAATTCAAAATATAAACCAGTTTTCTCGAGGTGCATTTTGGCTCTGCTGTATGTATGATTACCTATATGTTGTAGCCACGCTAACTTTAGAAGTATTTGTTGAAATTTAATGAACTTCTCAAAAACTTAGTCGCCTCTTTGTAGGAAAAATCTTGAATTGTTACTTTTGATTTTAAAATCACTGTTAGCAATTCAAAAACCCACCTTGTACCGAGTTTGAAAAAATTCTTATTAGTTTAAAGAGTTTCGAGACACTTTCGAGAAAATTTCGAGTACTTGACA
The DNA here is from genome assembly GCA_010014905.2 of Druon quercuslanigerum. Classification (NCBI taxonomy): domain Eukaryota; kingdom Metazoa; phylum Arthropoda; class Insecta; order Hymenoptera; family Cynipidae; genus Druon; species Druon quercuslanigerum. The sequence continues at coordinate 2,791 of JAAAKG020144547.1, forward strand.
TTTCGAGCATACTCGAGCTCGTCTCGACTCGACTCGAAAAAAGCCGACTCGACTGGAAGTTTCGAGATTTTTTCATACCTTTATTTTCTTTAAATGACAAATAATATAGACCTTATTTTGTAGACAGGGAATAATAATTGTTTAATAATTTTCCATGAATAATATTACAAGCGGGGTTTAGTTGTTTGTTCATAAACTGAAAAAATAATGTCAAATGACAAATTTCCACCACTCAGCGTCATTCGTAATATATCTTAACAATAAATAGGATGCAAAATTACTTTAAAGTTAACAATTATTATCGAATGATACATTATCATGATCAACTACACCTTGTCAATAAAACCAAGTGATTTGATCGCTGATATATTACTTCAAAAACGAAAATTTGTTCGCTATTGATATTAAAATAAAATTTGAAACAATAAAACTTAAGAATAGTTGGTGCATATCAATTTAAAATTTTATTCTCGATATTTAATTCAAACAAATTAAAAAAAAGTTAAGAATTTCATTCTTAAAGTTATTTTGAAGTTTTTTTTTTTATTTCGCCTCACCGCGCGTTGAAGTAAAAAAAATATGACTGCCAGTTGAAGTGTCCATTATTTTTTTAATCGATGCAGAAAATGAGAAAAAATCCAAATATTTATATTTAATGAAAAAATGAAAATTATTCCTTTTAGCGCCAAATTAAATCTAAATTTTATTTTTTATTTTTTTAAGCCAGCTCTTGAAACAAAATGTTGCTTTCTAATTGTTTTTAAAAACCTATAAATTAAAATTAACAGTAGAATGAATCATTAATATTTAATGAATGGTTTAAGAGACATGTGGGGTTTTAAAAAAATTCAAGTCTTAAAATTTAAATTCCTGTAGCTCCCTAAATTTTAAAAATTGAGATATAATATGAGTCTCTAAGATTAAATTGTAATGTAATCGGCTTTAAAAAATCCATTCAATTTTAAATTTTTATTCACAATGTTACTTAAGATATGGGGGAATCACCTTTCATAGAAACTTGTAATATTGATAAAAAATACAAACCTGCTATTGTCACACATGCATATCTATATTTAATATATAACAAGAAGTATCCAAAATATTTCTTTATGTGCAGATTTGCAAACAAATTGAATAAAACATTTGAAGAAGTACTGTTTACCCAATTTTTAGTGGGCTTGATTGTTATCTGCTTTAGTGTGTTTAGCATTTCAAAGGGAGGTTCCGCCAAATATTTTATTCTCATAATGCTTTACATATATATTGGTTGTATGTTATCTACTTGCAAACCAGTATTACACTACGGTGATTAATTAAGGTAAGCATTAAAAACTCATTATTCCTATATTTTTTTACTTTAAGCGTTTATCATATGAAATAACAGATAAAAATTTTGGCGCAAAGGGTGCGGGAATCTGTGATAATTGCCTATACCATAGATAATATGGGAAAAAAGTTAATTCCGATAAAATATGACAATTTTTGTTTACAAACTACGCGACAAAAAAAGTTGAACGCATTTTATTATTTTATTATTTTTAATTATCATAACTGAGTCAATGTCAGTGCAGCGTGGAACCAGAAAATCTCCTTGACAACGAATTTAAAAATTTTACTTCTGAAGATGAGCGAAGCAGCGAAATTTATGTTTTATACAAAAACTATTTCTTTGCATGAGCAGTCTAAATTGCTGCACTATACTAAATTAATTTTGAAATTTTACTTATCATAATTGCTTGCAGTTTAAAACAAATAGTTTCTCAATTTATAGAATAGTATATTGCGCGACGAAAGTCAAAAGGCTTTATGATTCACTTCATGATTCATGTATACAATTTTTCATCATACCGATAATAATCATAACCAAATTTGCATTAATTTAAGAGACTGGAATATCCTTGTCATAAGGTGTGAAGCTAATAAAAATAGTGCAATTCTCTATTTTAGTTATGTTTTTTCAATAAATGTAGCAATCTGTTGGTATTAATAGACAGCGTGTGGTTAAAATATGACATATAACAATTCATAATTTTAGAAGAAAATTCCTAATTTGTAAAACATGGATTAAAAATCAAGCCCCAGGAAGCGCCTTAAGACATTGCTTTCTTTCCTTGACACTTCTTTTTCGAAATTCCACTTTATACTGCAATTCTTTCTCTCCAGTTTTCTCCTCCGCCTTCAAATTATATTGCTCTTTTACTTATTTTCTCTTCAAGTTTTCATTTTTTTTATAACCATGTAATGTATAAAGTAATCTGATGGCGAAAATGATCTGATGCCTAAAAGCTATTGTGCAATTATGAATAAACAAAGAGGGTGAAAGAATTCGTATAAATACCTAATTGAATTCGATTGTATCATGCAGAAACTTTACTCTGAGGTTTTCAACTTTACTTGCAATATGTGTGACAGCACAGTTTAAGGGAGTAGTATTTTGTAATGAAGATGAGAAAATATAATTCTCGAATGTGTGGCGTCCGTATAATTTAAAAGTTCATTTATACTAATGGATCACATGGATTCATGAATTTTCAGGGAATATTGTAGTAGCGGGTGTGCACGTAGCTGTCGATACTTTAATATCAGGATTAATAATCCAACTAACTTGTCAATTGAGATTCATGCAACATCGATTGAAGAAGCTTCCTCGTCAGATTCGAAATACCTCGAAGATTGGTGTCAAAAAAGGAAACGTAGCCGAAAGATATTTGATTTTGGTAACAGTTAGACATCATAATATCATATCATAATATCATATCATAATATTATATCATAATATCATATCATAATATCATATCATAATATCATATCATACTATCATATCATAATATCATATCATAATATCATGTCATATCATATCATAATATGAGTGAGTTGAAATTCCTTTATGGGTAATTCACCACAGACAGGGTCGTTTACGTCCAAGCTAAAAATAATAAAAAAAAGGTACTGTAGGGTAGTCTAAAATTTTTACCTTAAATTTTCTCATATCTCTCACATATCTCGCAAAGACTAATTTTCACTTAGTGAAAGATAATAAATAATTAAAATTAACAAAACTAGTCGTTTAAACAGTTCAATATTATTTTCCGTAATATTTTCTTCGAATAGCGCCAGAAGATGTCGGTGTTTTCTGATATTTTCAACTTTTTGTCAAATTTTACTCAGAGTGAGGAAAAATGAATGAAATTAAACTAAAGATTGTAAACATAAATTATTGTTTTTTAGCGAGGTGTTGATTAATGAAAACTCACAAAAATAACACAGGTCACGATTTTTGTTGGGGAGCTGGGGATCATTTCCAAAATTATTTTCTGCGTAGAATCTGAATCCGAGGTCAGAATTAACCCATCAAATTGGAATTGTGATATATTTGGGGTCATGTAATTAAAAAATGGAAATTTTGGCTACTTTTGAGGTTATGTACATGATGATAAAATTGTATAGTCTTTCTTTCTAGTTGCATCATATGATAGTGCTCTTATCCTTCAAAATAAGCTTCTGAGCTGTTAATTACGATTTTCACTTTCAAGATTACGACCATTTTAAGTTATGAAATAAATCCCCACAACATTATTAGCATCTACATTAACACGTCGAGGCATACATTTTCCTAATGAATAATTTATTTTTAACATTTTTGCTTGAATGTTTTTGGGGTTACTTAGTTCGAATATGAAGTCAGAAAATTGGAATGTTTATTTTTTTATTTAACGGATTCAAAATAGCACATTAAAATTTCCAAAAAACGATATTATCTAAAAAAAATTCACTTAGGGGTTCTCGAGGTTGCTGATTACAAATATCATATCAGAAAATAGAAATTGTTATTTCTAATACGATCGATTCACCATAGCGGTAATGTGAATGCTCATGACTTTGTGGGGATAAATTTCACAATTTAAAATGCTCGTACCTTTGGATGGAAAAATCGCAAATAATGAATCTGTGCATACTGTCAATAGTAATCCGAAACTTTATTTCCCAGTGGGCAAAAAATTAAGGGATGTCCTAGAGACGTCTTTGGGACATCCCGAAGATGTGGTTTATAACAAGTCTTTTGAACATCCTATGGCTGCTCTTAAGACGTCTGATCTCAGTCCGAAAGATGTCTTAAAAACGTCCATGTCTTTAAAACGTCTTTAGGACATCTTTGGACATTATACGTCTTAGAGACGTAGATTTGACTGACATGGGACGTCATAGGAACATCCCAAGAACGGTCTTGTGATTTCCATAGTTTTGTGAATATTGCGTTTTCAAGTACATAACCGCATAATGCAAGAATGTGCGAATAAAATTCAAATACAGCAGAAGAATTGAGGAATAAAAAATCTGCAAATAGCGAACAACTGTCAATTCTCTCATCTTTCTTTTATCTTTGTATACAAAAAGGTGTTCTACATTCATTATCTCTTCAATTTAATACGCAGAGGAGTGTGCAAGAAAAAACGTTTATTAGATAATCGGGTTGATCTTAAACCAATTATAATATCACATAGTGAACATGGTGGATTGTTCGATTTTAAAGTAGTAGTTTGGCGATCAAATGACTTTCTTTTTACCATAAAGGTGATATTTGTTCATGATACTTTTTTTTAAATGTTATAAACAAAAAATAAACATATAAATAAATGTAAGAAACGAATAATAATTGTTTTCTTAATTTTTCGTGAATAATATTGCAAGTGGTGTTTAGTTGCTTATTTATAAACTTAAAAAATAACATCAAATGACAAATTTTCATCACTAGGTATCATTGGTAATTTATCTTAAGAATACTAAATATAAAAATTACTTTCCGTTATGCACACATCAACTTTTTGTTTTGATTTCGACCTACTGCATTTTTTAATTGACGTAGAAAATGAAATGGAATCAAATTATTCATATTTAAACAAAAAATAAAAATCATGCCTTTGAGCGAAAAATATAGCAGTAAAAATCATTCAAATTCAATCAATGGTTTCAGAGATATGGTGGTTTAAAAATTTTCGTGTCTCAAAATACCATTTCCTGTAATTCCCTAAATTCTCAAAATTGATATTAAATATGAATCTCTAAGACTAAAATCTAATGTAATCGGTTTAAAAAAATTGTTTGGAAGTAACATTTTTATTTATAATTTTACTTAAGACCAGGTGCAATTAAATTTCATAAGCACTTGAGATATTGCTAGAAAATATAAATCTGCCTTTTTTACACATGTGTTTTTTGTAATATATAACAAGAAGTATCCAAAATATGGTTTCATGTCCAGGTTTGCAAAAAAACTAAATAGAACATTTAAAGAAGTACTGTTTACCCAATTTTTGGTGAGCTTGATTGTTATCTGCTTCAGTGTGTTTAACATTTCAAAGGGAGGTTTTGTCAATTATTCTACTCTCATATTGCTTTACGTATATATTGTTTGTATGTTATCTCAACTCTACCTGTACTGCTTTTATGGCAATGAGCTAATGATTGACGTGAGTTATCCTTCTACATCTTTTTCTGCACCAATGATCAAGTTAATCTTCTTAGTTTTAACGAGTTTTCACAAAATTCTTTAGCAATTGAGGAAAAATGATTACTTTTCTCGTTAAAGGTTATTTTTTAAAGAAAACATAAATGATAGTAGGTATTATTAAAGAGAGATAACTTCATTTGCACTTTGTGGTTCTTTCTTTACAATACTGTAATGTACTTTCATGTGTAGAGTACTGATTTGCAAGAAGCTCTTTCTGGACCAAACTGGCTTTCTTTCGAAGATGACACTAAGAAAAGTCTGCTCATTTTGATGATTCGCTCTAGGAAACCTATTTTAATTTCTGCATGTTCTATGATATCAGTGAATCTAGATTCCTTCGTGTTCGTAAGTATTATATATTTTAAAAAGCTTAAAGCTTAAAAAAAATCCTTTAAGATATGACAACAACATCTAATTCACAAAGTTTTTCATAAAAAGAATGTGTAAAATGAAAAATAGTATATTCCGTGACGAGCGTCAAAGGGCAACGATTTCACCAGTGTGAAGTTAGCTGCCCGAGTCATGCATTATACGAAATTAAATATTAAATTATTTATTTATTGCAGATTGTGAGAAGTTCCTATTCAGTATACAATGTCCTGAAGGAATCCCTATGAAAACGTAACCAGAGGATGGTTTGCATAGAAAATAAACTTTTGAACAAAAATTTCGAAGAAGATCGCATTTTCTGAGCAGTATAAACTTTTTTTAAATTCTTATTTCACTGTTCAATAAAAAAGACCTATGTTCTCGTTAAATTCGACATATATCATTTCTGAAGTACTGGTCAATACTGAACACGAATATAACTCCCAGTTTTTACTATCACGTGTAGTTTAATACATACGTTCAATTAAAATTTTCAATCAAAAATTGTTTAACGATTTTTAAAGGGTGAAATCGAAAAGGGCGATATCTATAACCGTTACTGAGATATTCTAAAAAAATGAAAAAAGTTAGACTCTTAAAAAAATGTGCATCCTTCTTTTCAATTTCATAGGACGATCATTCACATTTAATTCATTTCTGAATTTCATACACTTTTGAAACTTAAGGTGACTACTCACATGGTTATTTGTTTCTGAATTGCATTTATTTCTAAAACATAAGACTATCAACTACAGTGTTCCTTGTTTATGAATTTTATATAGTTCTGAAAAATAAGGCGATCAATCACATTTTTATTTGTTTATGAATTACATTTAGTTCTCAGAAATAAGACGTTCAAACAAATTTTTCCTTGTTTATGAATTTCATACAAATCTGAAAAATAAGGCAATCAATCACATTCTTACTTCTTTATGAATTTGATACAGTTCTAAAGCATAGGGCGATCATTGTTACTTTTTGAAAAATTTCATGTAGTGCTAAAACATAAGATGTTCAGTCACATGGTATTTGATTATGAAGTTCCTAATATTCTAAAACATAAGAAGATCAATCACATTCCTATTTGCTTATGAATTTCATACAGTTTAAAAAAAATAAGATGATCACTCACATGTTCCTCTGTTTACGAATATAGTGAAATTTTTAAACATAAGACGATCACTCGCATTTAATTTTTGCCTGAATTGCATGCAGTTCAAAGACATGGGGCGAGCGATCACATGGTTACATAATTATGAATTCCATATAGTTCTGAAACATAAGACGATCAATCACATTGTAATTCTTTAATTAATTATATTCAGTTCTAAAACATAAAAAGATCAATCACATTGTCATTTATTTCTGAATTTCATGGAGTTCTAGAATTTTTTATAACTCTATGAAATTATGATACAAAAGACAATGTGATTGAACGCCTTATATTTTAAAACTGCATGAAATTGAGAAACAAATGACAATATGAGTGATCGTCTTATGTTACACATTTGCATGAAATTTAGAAACGAATTAAATGAAAGTGATCGTCTTATGTTTCATAGTTGATTATCTGATGTCAATAACAGTACTGATTAGAAGTTTTCGGAAATTAAAAAGAAGGGTGCAAATTTGTCAGGATGTCTCAGAAACGGATAATCCTAATTAAATGTTTTTACAGCCAATTATTCTCCATGAAAAAACAAACAAATCTGCCTTTAGTTTATATAAAAAATTAAACACATCCTGAATAATAGTGCATTATTATTTAAGTACATTTTTCGCACTTTTCTCATTTCTTAATAATGTCTCGCAAAAGTGAGTCGATATTTGAAAACTGCCTTAAAACGTAGAAAATCATGTTACGCCCTCTAGAAAAATAATTATAAAATTTTTTTATAAAAATTATAAATTTAAATTATCTATAAAACTACAGTTGATAGCAACAAACGGAAGCCGGATTTGTATTTAGGGAAAAAAGTACATTTCTGTTGATCTGTGTAAATATTATTATTTTTTCATTGTGTCAACGAACTAACATATTTGTTGTTATAGACAAAAAATAACTTTAGAGAAATGTTAAAAGATGTTAAGGGTAAATAATTTTAACAATTTGCATTTTATGGAGAAAAAAAATTATTTTTTAAATAATTTTTGGTCCAAAGCATTTTTTCTTTAAGGGGTATATTTTAATTGATCTTTAATATTATATTCCGGTCTTTTTGTAGAAATCACACTGTTGAACCAAAAGTTTTGTTTCAGTGAAAAATTTTTAAAACCAGTCATTTATCTATGAAACTTGTTTTGAAGTATTACAATTTTTTAAATATTTAAAACGATGATTTACATGTTTTATTTTTTATTATTATTATTATTATTATTATTACACCATTAAGCCGTTTCCCTTTCGGGGTAGGCGTGACTCACTCGG
>JAAAKG020144548.1:0-11096 GCA_010014905.2 Druon quercuslanigerum
GATTCAAAAGACCTGGCACTCATATAAACAATGCATGGCAGCCTGAAACCGAGAGCTGTCAGCACGTTACTATACGGCGCTCACTACGCACTCTGATTTTGCGTGATTACTTCTTTCCGTGTACAGGGATCGCTCGTTGCAGAGAATCTCGTTGCAGGGAATCTCGAGTGTAAATATATATGACTAGAGATTGGTGTGTGTATGTCAAAATGTATATGATCATACAATCACGCCCAATTTTATGATCAACATTCCATAAATCAATAGCCTCATAAGAATTGAAAGTGTGAGACCATGAAAACTAAGAAAAAAATTTCGGAACCACAACATAAAATACAGCACGAAGTTCAGCCAAACTTGAACATCAAACAACCAATTACAGAAATCTGATTAAAACCATCAAAGATCCGATTGTATCTAATCAATATCTGCTTATCATTGAGTGCATTATCGCCCTATTTTTTAACAAATAATACTTCCATAAATTCACGTTTTCCCCCATGTTTCTCATGATCTAGAATTGTAATATTCTCCCAATCAAACTCATGTCCAGTCCACAATATGTGTTTTGTCAAGACATTATGATTTCTAGGCTGAAAATTCTTATTTGCCCTATATTCACCCCTCGTGAGACTAATTTTCTCCTCGTTTGTCCTATATACACTTTGTTACAGTAATTACGTGTTATCTTGTAGATAACTTCTTTCTGGTCCAAACGATCAAGTTGATCCTTACTTAATCCAATGGTGTCATTACTTTTGCGCGGTACTGTGAAAATGGTATGTAAATTCAAAGAACCTAGCTCACGCTTCATGATCTGTGATATTCTACCATAATATGGTATAACCACTGTATTAAATCTATTATATTCAATCAAAACATCCCTTTCAGGTAATCTATTATTTTCATCCCTCCTATCCAACTGTGCAGGTCTAGCATTAATATGTCCATCAACAAAAGACACAGGATAGTGGTTCATAAATAGTAAATCCCTAACGCCCTTAAAATTATTACTGTGATATAACTCATGCGAAAGTCTAATTGCACTATCAACCAAACTTTTAATTATTCACAATTTTATTTATAATACCAATAATTTATGGTTCTGTCAAGTCTCGACAACGCTAGACCAGTGGGAGAGGGAGGGGTGAAGGAGACCGGTGACCGGGGGGGGGGAGGTCCAGCTTCAGTGTAGAGGTGGCACAGACGCTCGTGTGTTCGTAGACAGGCATGACCCAGGGACCGCACAATTATTTAAGCGTTTTACTCGAAAATACGCAACTTTGAGCCATTTCACCCTCCATGAGGATTGGCATGGGGTGACTTTGGCGACTCGGTACGGACCTCTAAGTACCCTCTGATGACTTAATCGTAAAGTCACCCTTTGAAGGCATCTGTATCGATTTTAAGCCCATTTTTCCAAAACCTTAAATTTTAGTTTTTTTAGTGAAATTTCAAGATTTCACGCTCAAAGAACAGACTGAAGATATTATCCGATTTCAAACTTTCAAAAAGCGCTGACTTTCGGATTGGACTGGGCCACTTTTCCGCACCCAGGCGTAATAGATATAATAATATGATATAATAATAAGTTTATAATAGAAAGGCTTAAGTGATTATTTCGATTATTAGTTATTATAATATCTTTCCTTTAATTCAAATTGTGGTTTGCTTTGAGTAAATTTAGAATTTTGAGCTAGTATACTAGTTAGTACGCTAGTTGGTATGCTTTTGAATTTACAAAATTGAATTTTTTCATGAAAATCTCATTTGTTTAGAAACAAATAGGGGTTTTGTCTACTCATAACAAATTTTTCAACGCATGTTGTTTTACATTAACTTTAGAGAAGAACGCTAGAGATAACGATATAATTTTTATAATAATCATTGATGAAAGATATTTTAAGTTTAGGCCGCAAAAAAGTGTTGCTAAAGTTAATAACAATCAACTATCAATATCTGTGACAAAACATTATCCTATTTCGTCCAGCGTTTCTCTCCAAAAGTAATGTAGAACAACGTGAGATGAAAAAAATTGTATGAGCAGGAAATATCACAAATTTTTTTAGGTAAATGAGATTTTCATTCACAAATCCATTTTGGTAAATTAACAAAAAATGTTTCTATAATAAATATTTATTAATAAAAATGTTGACTTCGCAGTTAATGATACCTAAACTACTACCTAAACTAACCTAAAGTTCGGAAAATATCTTAACAATAAAGCTATAAAAAGTTTGGATTTCGACTAATCTCGACCAATGCTATGATACTCCGTAGGACGCTTTTTGGGTTCTGCAAATTTTTTTTTTGGGGGGGGGGCTGTGTTTTTTTAAAAACTTGATTCAAAGAATACTAATGTTTAATAATTTTATTCCATAACATTTTTATATTTTTATAAACATTTCTTAAAAAAGGTTAAAAATAATTTTGTAAAATGTAATTTGGTATTTTTTAGAAATTGCAATTTTTTTCACATGATACTGGTCAAAAACTAGATCTAAAACTAGATCCTAAAAAGAAAAGCGTAAAATGCTTACGATCCAGCAAAAAATCGATATTCTAGAAAAATTGGAAAAGGGCACAAAAATACGTGAGTTTTGCGAAGAATATAGAGTTTCCAGTTCCACCATTTCAACCATCTTGAAGAACAAGAAAAAAGTTTTAGATTATTTCAGTGTACTTTACACTACCCGTGGTAATGTGAAAAAGAAAAACCCATAAAACTAAAATCTCAAAGGACATAGGATTAAAACGTTCAAGTTCTATTCTGAACTTCAGTTCAAAATGAAAATAATAAAGTTTACTGGCCAGTCGAGAAACTCTCTGGAATCATTTCTGCGCATTTGAATAGAAAAGATGACCAATACAAAAATTACATAAAATTCTTGTTTCTTATCATCTAGGATAATGTAAAATTATGCAATTACTGATTATTGATAACTTTTTTTCAACTTAAATATTATATTGCAATACGTACTTTTTATGTTAGAAAAATCCTACAATAATGAAGAATCATTTTAAGGTAAATCTACAATTGTGATGTAGACGTTATGAGTTTGTTAATCAATGATAATAGTTAAATAATTTCATAATTATTCAAATAATCTTGCGAGCAGTTTAGGATTAAGCTAGTTTTTCTTTTGAATTGGTATAAAGTGAATTTTTGTTTTCCATTATATTAATTTAGACCTTCAAAACAATCCAAAATCGCGCTCTGTGTAACTTGGGAGCTTTTGGATAACCTCGAGGGCTGTGAAGATATTTTTAATCGAAGTTTGTAGGTGGGCACTTTCTTAACTGTTGGTAAATAATGCCACCGTGAAGAGATATTTAATTTAAAGCCCTAAAACTCTAACAGTTGAAAATAACGATTGCTACACTTTCAAAAACATTTGGGATTTTTCCACACTTTTACCAAACAATTCTGAGGAAAAATTGTCAGAACGGTAATAATGTGATAATGATCACAATGCATGTATTGAAATTTTTATGAGTACGACCGTTCACCATACAAGTATTGCAATTTCATATTACAATCCTGGTTTGGAAGTTTTGCCTTACACTAACTTTAGCCGGTCCAGAGGAGGAATTACTCTCGATTTGTTTAAACGTCTCCGCAATATTACATAAATAGAAATATTACAATAACAATGTAATATGCAAGGGATGAAAAGATAGATGCAATTTGAACTAAGACAAGAAAAAAAAACACCTCATTGGAAAAAGAAGGAATTGCTATGTGTGCACACCAAAGCCATCGTACACGCGTGCGCACGAGCACCAATTTTCCTTCGTCAATGAACATCTCTTTCTTATTCCTATTTTTTCACAATCATCCTTCACAACAGCCAAACGTTATGCTTCGACTGGCCGATGACTCCGCCCCCCCCTCTAAACCCTATTATTATACCATGTTTCTCTCCTTTCCACATTTCCCCATTTCCCCATGATGCGTCTCTCTACCTACTTCCCATATTTACGCTGAATCTTATTCTGAATCGCAGGCAATCTGGTAGATCTAAATATGGCTGGCATTTTAAAACAAAGTTACCGGCTCAGCTAAATTCTGACCGATTACGTGGGAGTTTGGTCTACCAGATATAAATCGTTGAGGCTGAGGATAATACATATCAGGATTGTTTTTCTGATTGAAAACCTCGACCTGTAATCTTTTTGATTCAAATGGAAATAATAAAAAGAGTTCAGAATTTCTGCCTAAGGTGCCAAGTACTGCAAAGGTGCTTATTAAAGAAATCGCAACCCAATTATGCCACTAACATTATGCTGAATATGTGGTTTTGATCTATACTATAATTATCAATTAAGGTTGAGGGTAATACATATCAGGAATGTTTTTTTTATTGAAAACCTCGACCTGTAATCGCTTCGATTCAAATGATTATAATTTGAAGGATGCAAATGCCACTTCCTCTTCACTCCCTTTCTAATTTCTCCCTTTAACAAAAATCCCTACCTAATGTACCCCGTCTATGAATCGTTGAGGCACATCGTTCAAAATATATCAATGAAGTTTCAAACGAATTTGAGAAGTGAAATAATTTTGTGTGCTCGTGTGTATGCGTATGTCGCCAAAAACAAGACAATACTAAGTAGTAGTTTAATCTAAAAATAGGTTTCGAAAAACGCCAAAAACCTTAGCACAGCCTGAAAATTGAAAATGCCTGGAAGAGCGTTCCTTCTTGCTCCAAACATTGCCATTTCGACTGGTAGGTTTAATGGTTAGCTGCGTCGTTACCATTTCTACTTTCTTCTTGTCTTAATGTATCTTTAGATCATATGAAAAAAGCCTCTATTAGATTTCGAAATTTATGTTTAAAACTCTATTTAGTCTTCTGGCTTCTAACCTGATCCCTTTCGTATTATGTCTTTCTTAACATGGATTTATTAATTACATAAAAGAAACGACATCCAGTCCGGAGGGAAGAAATAGAACAATTCCACTGTTGAAAATTTTTGTTGGATACTTCCACTGCATGTATTGGTAGTTTATTTCCTGTTGTAGCGAAAAAGTAGAAAAAAACAAAATGTAAATCATTCATGAGAACACTGGTTTCGGTCAAAAAAATGTTTTCTGCTGGAGACAGAACTTTTGTTAATATATAGTATACAACGCGCGTATTCATGAAATGCAAGGAGTAGATGAAATTTAAAGAATTCGTGAAATTCAATGAATTTACGGAATTCAAGGAATTCACGATATGCACGGTTTACAAATAATTAACGAGATTGAAAGAATTTATGGAATTCCTGGAACTTACGGAATTCATTGAATTAAAGAAAATAAGAGAATTCGCGCAATTCACCGTCTTGACGGCATTGACGGAATTGACGGAATCCAAAGAATTCACAGGAATTAAGAAATTCACGGAATTTAAATAGTTTAGGAAATCCAAAGCATTCCGTGAATGTCCCGAATTCCGTAAATTGTATTAATTTCGTTAATTCCGTGAATTCCATTAATTCCGTGATTTCCTTGTGCACTATTTTCGTCTTACAAAAGCTATAATACATGTATTGGAAAGCTGGACGTCGACTTAACTTTTTAGAACACTTAAAACACATGTATTGCAATTTCGTTATTCGAATACCATGTTTGAAATTTTACCTTACGCTTGTATTGTAGAAGTCTTGTAGAAGTGTTGTAGAAGTCCAAACATTTTTAACATTGCTTATAAAATTAAAAAGATCATTAGATGGCACAGTCATAAACAACCCATCTTTGGACTGTTAGACGTATATTTAATTTTCTTTTGTGGTTAGCATTTCAGGGAAAGTTAAATATCTCTTTAAAGTTAATTTAATAAAGTATCCAATGGAAAAAGTAATACGTATTTGTTTACCTAGGAAAAGTATGATAAATATTGTATATTTATTATATATTTGATATTTGCCATCTTTGACAGATTGGAATATTTTTTTATGAACAACTTTGCTTTTTAACAATATTCTTAAATCATTAAACAAATGTAATTCCTTTAAATTATTTTTGAACAGTTTTATATTTATTCACCCATTTATAACTATATTCTTATAGTAAAAAATTCTTACTTAAAAATATTCGAATATATTCAGAATGTTGTAAAGTAAAATGTTTTTTATGACGCAAGATTTCGGCTCTTTCGACGCTTATGAAGCGGCGTTGAAGCCCTACTTTTTGCTCCCTAGGGAGTGAAAAGTGACGTCAGAGGTGAATAATGACAATCATACATCTATGAGCGCGCATTTTGCGATAATCAGTCCACTCGTTGTAAAAATTTAAGGAAATTTCGGTTGCAGATAATAGAATTTTACAGTAAATTATGGAGAGTTACCATGTATAGTAGATCAAATTACCAAAAACTTCCGGAAATGTCTGAAAACTGCGGGAAACTGAAACAAGTTTTTAAATTGAATTTTGTGTAATTTATCTTAAGTTAACATAAACAAACTTGAATAATACAAGAAATTGCCAAAATAGTCAATTTCCGGAAATTGATAAAAATGTTTAAAATAAAATTTTAGCCAATTTATGGAAAGTTTCCATATTTACCTGGAAAATTAACATAAAATAAAAAAACTTTCCAGAAATTTTTTGATTGAATTTTGGTCAATTTATGTTAAGTTACCATAAATTAATTATGAAACTAAGATGGCAACGGTATTAAATACTAAAGATAGACAAATACCATTTTTACATAACGTACACGATCAGGTAATGCAAAAGATAATCGCTAATCTGTACACTCTTTAAATGTGGTCTTCGCTTTTATTGAACTCTACTTTTTCTTTGTTTTGATTTTCAATTAACAGTGATTTTGGCGAGAGCTGTGCTAACGAATTTTTTAGGCATAAAATACAGAGACTTTAAAGTATACAGTTCTCGACATTTGAGTTCATTATTGAGTTCCATGAAATTAAGTTACATTCACGGTGTTTTTTCCTTTCAAAAAATGTTTTTTTTACACGAAATATTTTATTCAACTTTACAATTTAAACTTTATATTGAATAATTGAGAAATTATTTTGGTGAATTATTTTACAATTATTGTTGATTAAAAAACTCGTAACGTCTTGAAAATTGATTCATTTCGCGGCTTGTCAGCTTTAATTAGCACTTTGTATGAAAGCTATTTTTCATTTATGTTTAAATTTTCCCTGGCCTCGGAATACATCCCCCCGATTCTGCACATTTTAATCGCCCGTCAATTAGATTATTCATTTTTAATTTATTTACAAACTGTTTCAGCCTATTTTTATTTATTTATTCGTTTGATACAAAATTTTGGGGCGAAAGAATGAACTTGAAAAAGTCTAGAGATTATCAAGTTCCTGAAACAATTTTTAATGGAAAAAATGTGAGATCGCTACCATCAACAATTGGTTTATTGTAGTCTCGAAATATATTTACTTAATTATACATAATTTGTAAGAAATTGTGTGTGGAGCATAAAAGACAATTGAAAGTCATTCATGGACATTTTTCTTATAATACATGGACTTTCTTAATATTTTTAAGTCGACAAAAGTATTCGATGTCCTTTGAGTTTTTTTTCAAAGTCGGCCAATTGATTTCCTTTAAACCTTGTGATAAAAAGAGCGAAAAAATGCGAAAAGAAAAACGAGTGCAATTGACAAAGTACTTTATTTGATTTTGTGTAAATGCGCATATAAAATGCTTAAATTCAAGCGTAACGCAGAAGGTGTCATTTAAGGCGTTACGCTTGAATTTAAGCATTTTATATGCGCATTTACACAAAATCCAATAAAGTACTTTGCCAATTGCACTCTTTTCTATTTTCGCATTTGTTCGCTTTTTTCACTTCCGTGTGAGTTCAGGACAATTTTTCACTGAAACGTATGTGGGAATAGAAAACATTGAAGAAGAAAAAAAGAATTTCCAACAATTGTAAGTGAAAAAGCTTCCTACAAAGGAAATGTCTCATACGTCAGGAGGAAATCCAATGAAAAGAAAAAAGGTTGGTGCGCACAAGAAGTGCTGTTTTAGAAAATGTAAAAGTGACATTCGGTGTAAGTTCTACTTGGAATGTACTTATTACTTTATTACATTTCCAAACCCTGTTTAATATTTCGAAAGGGTTATATTCCCGACGATTCACTTAAAAGGCATATTAAAAATTGCGCGAAATGCAGTAAAAGTGATATGTGGGTGAGGTTATGTGCAAGCAGAGACGAATATTTTTCAAGTGTAAAGGATGTAAACAATGACAATTATTTTTGCTTATTGCATTTTGTGGGAGAAAGTGGTCCAACTTAACAGTTTCCCAATCTCGTTAAAAGTAATAAGAGCCAGCAAGAAAATTTTAGGGTAAGAATAAAAAATTAATCATATATTCTAGGACTGTGGAATTTTCATCTATTTACAGTTAATCCAATCAAAACGTTTTTTATCAAAAATTTTCTAATTACAACGCTGTGAATTATTTATTCTTTCAAGCTTTACAAACCTGCATTTTAAAATTCCTTACATTGCAAACACACACTTTAAATTAAATTATTGCATAATAACACACATTTCTAAAAATTTTTAATTGAGTTTAATTTAAATTAGCGTGTGATATGATACTCGAAATATTTCAAGTGTTTAGATAGATGTTTTTTCTCAAAATTGGTCAAATTCTTAGTCAAAAAATAGATTTACTGACTTAGCGGTAACGTGCAGTCGCGTGGGAAGATAACAAGCTTGTGATCCGGCAGTTCGTAATTGACTAAGAATTATGAAATTGTATTCATAGCCAAGGCACCCTAAGATAATATAAAGTAAGAATCATTGATTATCCTACGCTCATTGTACAATTTCTCACCATTAAAAGCAAACCAGGCTGCATTGGCGCCTGATGTGGTAGTCTCATGGGTGAAATCAACCTTGGTACTGTCATCAGCAAGACCCCATTCAGCAGGGAATGGTTCTAACCGGCCCATTATAGCCATGGGGTTGCTAAAGCGGAGAGGGTGGTGTGGGGACCTTATCTCGAAAGGTCCGTCTTCAAAAGCCCAATGATAGGTAGGGATATTCCATTGTCTGGCCGAAAACATCTTCTTTGGCAATATTCCACCAATATACCTATTTAACTGATTGAGCGTGTGCACATACATGAAGGACAAAGACTCAAAAGTTCCTGCTGTATTGACAGCAAAACAAAATCAGTGGGCAAGCGTCCACAACAAATCAGGCATTTGGGCATTGTTGAGTATGCTCTGGATTGTTCGTTCCATTTATATTGAAACACTGGAGTACAGTAGTTCCGAATACAGTAAGAAAGCCAGACCAAGCTGATCCCAAGAGTAGTATGGCATTGAAATCAATTGCTCCAAAACCAACTAAGTCATTTGTGACTAAGAAACCCCATCCAGGTGTAATCTT
This sequence comes from Druon quercuslanigerum, assembly GCA_010014905.2. Lineage (NCBI taxonomy): Eukaryota > Metazoa > Arthropoda > Insecta > Hymenoptera > Cynipidae > Druon > Druon quercuslanigerum. Next base: position 9,386 of record JAAAKG020144548.1, read on the forward strand.
CATTTCCGTCAGGTAGATCAATAGGGCCATGAATTGGGAGCAGATGTCCGTTAACAGTGTCAGGTCTGTTGGGGAGGTTCTCAGGAACCGCTTCTCCATCTTGTATTGGTGTTAGAATGCTGTTCACCAAGATTGATGCTTCGTACACCCCAGTGACCATGAAATTCCTCTCACTACGGTTCAAGGCCATGGAATTGAGGAAGTTCCGCATACGATGAGGGGGTACAGCAGCTGCAGCTGGAACTGGAGGAGCAATCCCACCTTTTCGAAGGATACAAAAAGGTATTACAGGCCAGTAGATTGCAAAAACTGGCCAGAGAGGGGGCAGCTCCCGGCAATACACGCCTTTCACCACAAGCTATCCAGTAGACAATGTCTATATCAGCGTCTGTGAAGTCAAACCCACTCATGAAAACAAAGGAGCCTCTCATCATCTGTTCACCGATCTGGGTCAATGCTCCGTCAGCCATCACATCTATAAATACTATAGATGGATTGGCGCCCCATTGAGGGTAGCCTACATCTAAGTGTTTTATAAAAATAAGTGTTTTATAAAAAATTCTTACCTTCCCGGACAAGTGGTGACCCTGGTTATAAAAGTACTATATAAAAACAGGAATAAAGAATTATTTTCATTTATTTCAGTTTCACATATTTTTTACAAACAATTTTTTCCTTATTTCCAAATCATATTTCTTTTATTGCATTATTTAAATTCTGGAAATTTTTTTCCAGCAATTCCTTGCCAGCGCATGAATGTGTTCCACTAGGATCAACATTCTCTTTTAAAATGTCCCGTTAAGCCACAGTGATAACAATTTAAATTTTGTATGTCCCTATTAGTTTTTATATTTGAGTCTTGTTTTTCACGGAGTTCGGACTTGTTTTGTCTGAAGAGCCTCTGTTAGTATTGTTACCCGGTTTTCTATTTTGACTTCCGGAATTCGATTTTTGTTCGTTATTATCATTCCCTCAATTATTTTCCGTTCTTTCTGAAATAAATTTAATCATTGGGCTACTTTGACCCTGATTTAAGCCTAACGTCATTTGGTTAAACATTGGTAACATCTAGTAGTAGGGGTTGTAGTGGCATCTGGTTCTATTACTTGTTAATCTAGGTTGGAAGTTTGAATAAAATCTAGGTTGAGAATATAATTGGAAACCAGGTGGGAATCTTGGTCTGAAATTAGGTTTAGACTGATTTTATTCTCCCTTGTATCTTTATTATTCTCCGAATTATTCTTATCCCGGTTACAATTGTTACGCCTCTTCATTTTTTTTCGACCTTAGGTTCGGTAATTTGTAAAACTTGCCCTCTAATTTTGGACTTGGGTAGCTCAGTTTCCCACTCTATGCCTAGGTCTTCTAAGTCTTTCCAAGTTTCAAAATCGTTCCTTTTTATGTACATTTTGTATTCTATTCTAAGGTTTTTGTAAGCTCTACGCAACTCCGATTCACGGCTTTTTCTACACAGAAGAAACTGGGGGTTCACTCGTTTTGCAGCTCAAATGAAAGTTGGTATCCTTAGGAACTTGAGCTCATATAGATACCTGTCGAGCCCCAAATGGGTTCGTTTGGAGCGCAGTTGAAAACAACAGCGTAAAGGTAAATTCACAAACCAACCGCTTGCAAAGTCGGGTTGATATGGGCGGGATTTTTAAATTCGTTATTCTAAAAATACCCAATTGCCTTATAGAAATAACAAATATTG
>JAAAKG020144549.1:0-11096 GCA_010014905.2 Druon quercuslanigerum
TTTGGGTTTCTATTATACGATGAAGAGAAACGAGCGTGGAGCGCGAGGTTTACATGATTTTTAAACTAAATATCGAGAGCCCGCGAAGCGCGAGTGGCTTGATGAGATGATTCTTCTCTTCATGTAAAACTGACGTAATTGAACCAAAAGCATATCATAACGATGAAGCTTACTAAGAGATTAGCTATTAGCCCACGAAGCGTTTACTAGCGAGCACACGAAGTCCGAAAACCTAGAGGAACTGTCTGTAAAGCGTGAGGTAAATGTGTCCGAGCGCGTAGCGCAAGATGAATACCTAATCGAGCGCGAAGCGCGAGATCCAGCAGGTGCGGGCAGATTTTTAAAAAATTAAAATTGTCCATAGATACATATACTTATAGTTGAAAAGTCAATAGACTACTATCGTATTGTAAATTTGTGAGATAATCATTACGCACCGAGACTGTAGGCTTCTAAAGTAGGGTAACTTTGACTAAGTTTATTGTTAATAAAATACAATTTTTTGTGAAACAACTGACTCCTAAAAGTATATATCATTCGATTCAGAATTTAAAGAAACGTACAAATCCGTTTAACGTCAGAGAAGTATTTTTAGCAAATTTTTTGGGAACTTTAAAATTTCGTTCATATTATTGGAGACGGAAGATACAAAAATTCAGAAATTAACCTAAGAAGATTCTCTTGAGAATGGTGCCAGATGTGAATCACAGTAAAATTTGGCCGCCAGGATCGGTAGTTAATTGCTTTAAATTTACTTCATATAGACACTTCGTAGAATTATGTTTTTTCATATTTATTTGAGAAAAATTGTTCAGATAGATATTTGTTCATTGATAATGAAATATTTGTAGCTGAAATTCAATAGACTGCTCTCATATTATAAATTTGTGAAATAAACATTACGAGCCGAGAAATTATTCTTCAAAAGCAGGGTAACTTTAACTAAGCTTATTTTTAATATAATAAATGTTTATTACAATTTTAAACTAATGGAGAAATAGAGCATTCTTTTCTAAATGCAGCCATCTCACATGACAAAAACATTTATTTTAAATAATGTCTAATTCAACATAAAAATAATCACATTTATTTACTTTTACGAGCAAAAAAGCGAAAATCAGTATGTTATATGGGAAAACTGGGACCTAACAGTAGTTTTATTTCCTCCCAACTGAAGAACTTTTCATTATTTTGTTTAAAACTAAAAATTTAATTTTTTATCTCAACTCGCAGCCGAGCCATCCTCAAATTAACCATGATTAAATGCAATAAATAATTAATGGAAATTGCACATCCATATCAGAAATTACACAGTTAGTGATTCAAGGTGAGAAATAGAATGATAATGCGTATATTTATTAAGTAATAACTTATTTTAATGCAATTCGAGAGTGAACTTATATACTTATTCATTACGATTTTTTTATAAGAAAAATGTTTATGTACCGATTTAAAACTAGTTTTTTTATAATATTTATGTATTTTAAATGTCATCATTGATAAATATCACTTTAGCTGTAAATTCATGTTTTGTGCTTAAAATTCAACTATTCCAGTTGCAGATATACTTCATTTAAGTTGAGTGACTATATTTCAGTGAAGTAATTCGCTTTTTGCGGAAAACTGATCTTTTTTAGTTGATTGTTGATAGAGAATTCATATTTTTTTTACAAAAAAAAATCGATTTTTAATAAGAAAAGGTTGAATTTTCAACAAATTGGGTAAATTTTTAGTAAAAAAAAAAACTGTTTACTTCATGAAAACCAATTTTCACCAGTAAAAAATGTATTTTTCGAATGTAAAATTTAACTATTCTATTTTTTGTTGAAATTTGTATTTTTTATTTACAATTACAAGAATTGATTGAAAAATCAGTATTTTGTTGAAAGTTCGACTTTTTTCTTATGAACAAATCTTGTAAACTCGGAAATTAATCTTTTTGTTTGCAAAAAAAACCATTCATTTTCTACCAAAAATGTCGTCATTAATTTTGTATTGCGGAGGATTAATTTTCAATAAAAAAAAAACGAATTTTCTGTAAAGCAGATAAATTTTCAACAAATTAGTTGATTTTTAACCAATTAGTTAAATTTTCAACAAAATGGTAGATTTTCAGTAACAAAAATTTTAACTTAAAATTCAACTATTCCATTTTCCGTTGCAGTTTATCTTTTTTATTTGAAAATTCAACAATTGATTGAAAATTCAAGTATTATATTGAAAGTTTCTAATTTTCTGTTAAAAATAAATCTTGTTCGTTAAAAATTCATCTTTTATGTTTAAATGTATTTTGTTACAAATTATTTTTTTTTGCTATAAAATAAATTATTTTTCCGTAATAATTTAAGCATTACATTTATTGATTATGTGGTTGGCAAACATTTTGACTTATTTGATTTTCTTTGTTTCAAATATAAATAATTTGTCACAAGTAAGCTTTCATTGATTGCAAATTAATTCATTTAACTGAAAATGTAACTACTACATTTTTGGTAGAAAATTTGTTTCTCTAGATAAAGTTGACAAATCATCTTTTTGGTTTAAAATTTAATTATTCCAGTTGAAAATTCATCATTTTAGTTGAAAATTCATCAGTTTGTTTAAAAATGTAACTATTTTTTAAAAAAATGTGTTTTTCTTTAATTGAAAATTATTATTTCTAAACTGAATGTGTAACTATTCCAATTGAATATTCCATCTTTTGAGTTCAAAATTTTTGCTTGGCAATTTATATTTTTTAGTTGATAAAACACTATTTTGTTGAAGATTGGTCTCTTTTGGTAGAAAGTAATCTTCTTGGTTAAACAACCATATTTCTAGTTGAAAATTGAAATACAGCAGTTAAGGATTCATTATTTCAGATGAAAATTTACCTGTTTGGTTGAAAATGATTTTTTTAAACTGAATTTTATCTATTCTATATTTTGTGGAAAATTGCTGTTTTTAGTTTAAAACTCAACTATTTGAATAAAATATGGGTTTAGTTTAAAATTAGTGTATTTTGTTCAAATACGGTTTTGTTGATGGACAATGAACCTTTTTGATTGAAAAGTCAACTATTTTGTAAAAAATTCATCTATAATGTTGAAAATGCAATATTTTTACTTGATTAGTTTAGACTTTTGAAGCATTTTAAATTACTTATCGCTTAATAAAGTAACTTTCACAAATGAAAAATCAGGTAATTCAGTTTACGTATGCTTTTCTCAGTGAGATATTTACAAGAACTGAAAAAAACATTATTTATAATAAACTCGCGAAATGTTGTACATATTTCGAGTCGATTGCTTTAAAAAAATGCAAAATGTTCGAATGCCTCCTCTTATTGCGGGTCAAGGTCTTTTCTCACACATATTCCTAACGTTTAAGACTTTTAAGAAGAAGCAATAAGTATAAATATATGTGTGTGTGTAATTTAATATACGTAAATTACAAATTTTCCAAAATATTATCTTATACTTCCAAATATTCCCTTATATTCCTACATATTCCGCCATGTTCCTAAATAATCGCTCATGTTTCTAAATATTTCCAAATTCTTTATATTCCTTATACTCCAAAATATTCCCAAATATTCTTTGGGGAATATATTTCTGGGACACGAAAAATCAGTGTGGTCGACCCCACGTCTTTCATTAACAATAGGAAGGTCGCGCGAAGTAAGCAGCCGCGCCTGAACTCCCCGCGGCTCCCCAGAAAGAGCCAAGAGAATTTAAGAAATGCTGGCTAAGCCATACATTTCGAAATATATGAGAGATGGGTCAGTTGGGCGCATCGTCTTTATGATATTGACTGCATGTGTTTTTGTAAACAATACGTTTTTTTCTGTGCTAAGGTTTTTGCTGTGGTGTTTATAAAGAAGGTCAAAGAAAAAGGAAGGGTTCGATTTACAACTTGGGGTCCTAGGAAAATTTCTTGTTGAACGTATATGCTTGTATTTATGTACAATTTCTTTTCTTGAGAATTTATGATTTGTATTTCTAAGAGTATTTTTTTCAAGAGGCAACAAAAAAAAGAAGAAAAGGGACAGTTGATAATTTTGAGAACTTGTTTTTTGGTCTTCCACACATCTGGAATCGTATTTCGTGGGAATTTAGTTTTGCTACTTTTCTTATATCTTGTGGACAATTTGATTTTACTGCTTTTCTAATATTCTGGCCAAAAGTGTTTGTTTTTTGTACTTGCTTTATAATGGCTATGAGAAACCTCATGTAGGTCTGAAGTTTCGTCCTTAAAAATATAAAGATTTATGGTTATAAAATTCTTCTTTGCTTTCTTTCCTAATTTATATTCGGTTTATTCTCAGTATTTTATATTTTTGTTCCACTATTTTGTACAGAAATAAATCAAAGAGTGTCTTTTGATAACATTCTCTATCTTTTCTACCAATAGAATTTTTAACTAATAAAGATAAATTATGAACCAATAATGAGAGTTCAATTTTCAACCAAAATGATGAGTTTCCAAACAAGAAGAGATTAAAAAGAAAGGCAAAATTTCAACAAAATACATCAATACCAAACTAAAAATTTTATGTTATGTCTAAAAAAGGTAAATTTTCGGCTAAAAGAAAATAAATGTTAGTTTCAACTAAAAAAATTAAATTTTAAACAAAAGTGGAATAGTGGAATTTTCTGATAAGGAAACTGAATTTCCAAGAATATATACAAATTTCAGCAAAAAAAGTGAATTTTTAACAAAAAAAAAGAAAGCATTTTCAATCAAAAATATAATAGTTAATTTTTCTGTTAAAAAAATTAATTTTCAAACAATAAAAAGCAAATTTTTCAATAGAATAGTTAAATTTTCAGTCATAGAGCTGAATTTCTGAATAAAGTAATAAATCTTCAATCAAACATATTACTCTGTAACCAAGAAGTAAAACTTTGAACCAAAAAATATAAATTTTCAACGAAAAATTGAAAAAATGAAGCTAAAAGCTATGATTCTTCTCTAAAACAGATGGTTTTTAATTTTTAAATATGGTTTCTTTTTGTTTTTGCTATAAAAATAAAGAAAAGTTTTAAAAACATGGCCTATGTAATGTTTTTTCAATGAAAAATAATGTTAGCTTTGTGAAATTCAGAACTATGCACGAAAAACTGACTATATATCAAATTTGAATTTTCGCGGAACTCGGACCCAAACAGATCGCGTACTCTGGTGAGTGATAAACGCAGTAGAGAGCAGTGCACCGGGTCTTCATTGGAAGCTGTTTTTGCCGCAGAAAGCAGCAGAGCCAGCAGAGTCAGAAATTTGCGCGGCATACGGCATAGGGCATACCGGTGGTTTATACAAACGTTTACGGGGAAAGTGTAAGAAGAAAGGGAGGAAGAACGGAAAATTCTATTTTCTTAAAATTTATATTCTGCGTCTTTTTAGCATTAATCTATTTTGAACGATATCGTAAAAATCTACGACAACGATGGGTGATCTGCCGTATCTTGTCGAATATTCGAAAAGTGGTCGTGCAAGTTGTAAAGCATGCAAGACTCCAATCGCGAAAGATTCTTTGCGGCTTGCTGCTATCGTTCAAGTGAGTAAAAATTTGAACAAAGAAAAGACCCAAGCGTCTTTTTACTTTCAGCTTTTAGTTCTCCTTCATTGTTAATCATATCAGTTCTAACCTAAATAAAAACCATATTAGTCGCGCTTCCTTTCTTTGTTAAGAAAAGTAAAATGATAAAACTAGAATTTTCCTTTGTTTACAAAAAAATCATCTCTGCGCGATGTTGTTGAGACCTACAAAAAGCTGCACGTTTTATTGTTTTGTTCATTTGCGTATTGGAATTTCCAGGCTCGTTCAAAGATAATCATTTGGATTCTCGTTGTTTTGTATGCTTTCGGGAAATGTTTTTTATTGATAGGTTTCAAATATTTAGCGGAAGGTCTTTTATATGCCTTTTTGAATTGTATTTGTGCGCTTATGTTAAATATTTTTCTGTTCATTATATTTTGAATAATTAAAGTTAAAATAGTTAAACTTTTGTTTTTCTTCGTTTTAGTTTAGGCGGATTAGACTTATATAGCTGCTTGAATTTTTTTATTTTTTAGAATGATAAAATGCTTGGACAATCATTAAAAAAGTCGAAGTTTTGGTCAAAAACGGAATGGAAAGTCGTATAAACCCTTAGGGGACACATTATAAATAAAGAAGAAAAATAGATAAAAGCATTCAATTTAATTGAATAAATAGGGATTGACTAATATTACGGAATTTTCAAGCGTTACGAAAAATTGTGTAAAATCCATTTCGAAATAAATAATTCAAAAGAAGTTTGTAATATACTCAATTGCAAATTTAAAAAATTTTCGCGTATTATTTTAGTTACTTGAAATAAATTATGATGTAGTTTAGTGTCTAAAATTTTACGGTTAAAAAAATCATGACAAATGTTATCTCTTATCTACATGGGGCTATATAAATAAGCCTGTGGCGATATTTGACTGTAACACAGATAGTATAAATTGTTTATATGCATGGTGTAGTTGAATGTATTGTAAATAATATATTTTTCAAATACGGCATGAATCTCTTAAAATAGTAGTGCAAAAAATATAAATACATCATTTCTGAGAAAAAAAGTATGGAAAACCCTATTTTCCCATAATAAATTAAAAAAGTATTCTTTATGAATTTCTGATTTACACATTAAAAAATAGGTTATCTTATATTTTTTAATTTCCCTTGATTAATTTATTACATTCACTTTTTAGTGCTCTTTTATTTTCACAAGTAAAAAAAAATATATTTAAAAATATGCAACTACAACATTATAAGCAGATTAATTTATAAATTATTCAATCCTATTTAGAAAATAAATCAATGAAGTAATTAACAAAATAAATTTTTATTCATCAAAAAGTACACCCACTAATTTAATTTCAGAGTCCTTTTCACGATGGGAAGATGCCAAAATGGTACCACTCACACTGCTTTTTCACAAAAAATCGTCCAAAGACAATTGGGGACATTGCCCATTTTGAAAGCATTCGCTGGGAAGATCAGAATTTCGTGAAGCAACACATAGGTTTGTTTCTCGTATTGAATCTCTTCTTTCTACATTGGTTCATAACATTTTCAGAGTGGCCGCTAGATCGGGAAATAACTAGGAATTTTTGGAGACCGGGAAATAACAGTGAATTTATTATTTGACCGGGAATTTGACAAATTTTTAGAAGAAAAATCTCTCCCAGTTGGATTTTAACAGTTAAAAAAATATAATTTGTTGAATTGTTATCTTTTTCAGTTATACTACCATTCACATACATTTTTAATTTTAGGAATTTTAAAATGCTGTCTTGAAGACTTGAACAATTACAAATTAAAAGCGTTTGATGTTGAAAATTTTAGATAAAAAACATTTTTATTGCATCAACTGTAAATATAAGTAAATACTTTTTTTAAATAGATATGTACTTTAAGTATTAAAAAGTGAACAATAGTGGATTTGACAAAAAGATTATAAATTTGTTCAAATTTTAAAAATTTGAAGCTTTTATTTGAATTTTTTCTTTGATTTTTATTTAAATTTTAACGTTAAAAACTAAACATGTGAACGTCTGATTTAAACTTTATAAACAGATTTCAACTTAAAAATGACTTTATAATATATTCATAAAACAATTCAATTAAAAAAAAGATAATAAAGAAAAAGAATAATTATTGAACATTTAGCGCTGTTTAACTGTTTATTTAAGAGCAGTAAATTGAAACTACATGTTCAAAAGTAAAGAATTTTTAATTGAATTATTTGACATAAAAAGCCTGGAATCGTTAAATTTTCGAATTTTCAGTAATTCAAATAATTAAAACGGAGTGTGTGTACCAACAAAATTCAGGTATTTGTGCGGAAATTTCGGTGAAAATAGCCCAAGTCTAATTTCAAACAAAATTTAGATTTTTTTCAGATTTCAAACAAAAAATTCAAAACCCTTTTAAGAATTGTAAAAGGCTTAAACGAAGTAAAGACATTATTTTAAGATTCCCTAGAAATATAAAACTGACTTTTCATTTTGAAAAAATATTTTAAGATATAATTTTAAAATGTTTTAAAAGATTTATAAAATAGTCAAAAAAGCATCTGAAATTTTTTATACTAATTTTTCAGGATTTTCTAGAAATTGAGAGAAAAATTCGATAAACATCTTCAAAAATCTTTTGAAATATCCTCTTAAAATAATTTTTCAAAATGAAAAATAATTTGCGATTTTCCTAGGAATCGTAAGGAAATATTTTTATTCTTTTGAAACCTTTTACCGAATTTTGTCTGTACACACACTTCGTTTATATTATTTGAAATCAGTTCAAGTCTTAAATTAATTTTTAATCTTTTCAAAACTTCTAAATATTTATTAAAATTAAATAATAAGTTTTCAACTGTTATTTATATATCAAAATTTTAAAGAATTTTTGTTTAATTTGTAGGGGTTTCTAAAAATTTAGGAAAGAATTTGAATTATTTTAAAAGACATATAGAAGTTGTAAAAAAGTTCAAAAATATTTTTATATTTAAAAAAATTTAAAACAACTTCTAGATTTCTTAAGATTTCGAGATCAAGTTTGGAGGCTTTTCAAGCATGTTTAAACTATTTAAAATTAAAATGATTTAACTTCTAATTTAAGAATTATTCAGGAACAAAAATGTCGTTTTTAATGTTTCTACATTTAAATTTCTTGAAATAATATAATTTTGAAAACTTTACAGTGGATTTATATTTTTGGAACTGAATCTTTGAACTCTATAAATTATAAAAGATAAAAATTCGAAATTTGGCAATTTATCTGCATTTTATTTAAAACTGTTCAATTAAAAAGTGTTAGTTGCTTCCATTTTATACGTGTAAATTATTGTGCATTTTAATACAACATTTTAAAATTAAGACACTTTTAAACTTCAATTTTAAAAGTTGAAAATTCAATAGTTTCTCTTTGAGTGCTTTCATTTGCAGCTCAATTTTTATTACTTAAAGTAAAAAAATATCTAGCTTCATAATTTTAATTTTTTGATTTGATCGGCCGTGAAAAATGTTCGTAAACCAGGAAGTGATCCGGAATTTATTTCTTTGATTAAAACGGCCACACTGATTTTAAAAGTCTCTAATCTTATTTCAATGATATTACTTTGGTGATTTCAGAGAATAATGCATCTGGAGGTGGAGATGCCGTTGACTCTGGAAAAGGAAAAGGCAAAGGAAGAAAGCGAGCCAGCAGCGCTGCTGTTCCAGCCACCCTTGACTTCAAGGTCGAATATGCAAAGTCTAATCGCTCAAAATGTCGTGGATGCGAGGAAACTATCGTGAAGGGAGAAGTTAGAATTTCCAAACTAGATTTGGAGAGCGAGGAAGCGAAGAGATTCGACGGGTTGGACCTTTGGCATCACGTTCCATGCTTCGTTAAACTACGAAATGATCTTGAGTATTTTGCAAGCGGTGATACCCTTCCTGGAATAAAGAGCTTAACACCAGAAGATCAGCAAATGATCAAGACAAATCTTCCAAAAATCCAGAGAGCAGACATCCCACCGGTGAAGAAGATCAAGGAGGAACCCGAAGATGCTGCCGAGGAGGCGAAAATGCAGGAACAGAACAAAAAAATGTTTAAAATCAGAGACAAACTAGTTTCACTGACTAAACCGGTTCTTTTGGAGTTACTAAAAGCGAATAAACAGTTTATTCCTGAAGGCTCTTCAGCTGTAATTTCCTTTATCACTATATATTTAATTTTTTACTTAATTTGAATTAGTGTGTTTAGTATTCACATGGTTGATTTGTTATTTGCAGCTTCAAGATGTGCTGGCAGATGCAATGACTTTCGGAGCTTTGGAACCTTGTAAAAAATGTGGTGGTCAGTTCAAATTTAAATCGGGGGTTGGATATACATGCAAAGGCGACATCAGCGAATGGGCTAAATGTGAAGAGGTGCAGCATGACCCAAAAAGGAAGAAATTCGTTGTCCCGAAAGATCTCAAGGAAAAGAGCGATTTTCTGTAAGTTATAGATTTTCATACTAGTGTATTCTATATTTAAACTTAATTCGTTTTCAAAATTTTATAAATTTTAGAACTTGGACTCAGACTAACCATTAATACTATTTTATATACTTTTTGGCTAAAATATATATCTCGTGTAGAAAACTTAATTATAAATTATTTTAATTAATCTATTATTTATTTCCTAATTTTCTATTTGGACGACATTTTAGGCTTAATTGAGAAAAATCTTTGAAAATTGTACGGTTTTAAGCTTTAATACTTATTGGTTGAACATTTAAAGTCGAAAATATCTGAGATCGAATAATTTCAAATTTGATTTTAAAAAGTAACGAAGTTCCAAATTCGACAATATATGAATATTAATGGTTACAATAATAAACAATGCTGAATAAAAGCATTCATCTTTTATTAATTAAAAAAATTACAAAGTTCTTTGTTTTAAAAATAGTTCAAATTAGAAACTGTTTAAAATTAATTAAAACCTCGCAAGTTGAGGCTCAGAATTTATTTATAATAAAGGAAATACCTGAGAATTTGTTTAATTTTTAATAAAAAAAAACTTTCTTAAATTTTATAAAATAATAGGTAAATTGATTGGGAATTTATGTCTGTCAAAAATGAATGCATGTAATGTCGTGTATTTTAAATACCCGCCTTAAAGAATTTCTTTAGAAATATTTATCGAGTGAAAAGTCACCCAAAAACTATTTTTATTCATATGACCATGAAAAAAGCTTAAAACTTGGGAATTTTTGCCGTTGATAAAAGTGGCGATATTTAGTTTCTGTAATTAAAGTTTGTGAGATTGATAGTTTAACAAAGTTCATGTTTAATTGTAAGGTGCAATTTTTTTGAAGCTCTTAGATTTAAATCTATTAAGATTATTAAGTTTACATTATTTAACTTGTTCATTATTATTTGATTGAATTAAAAGTTTTTAAGGGTGGCCGCTGGACCGGGAATTTTACAAAGTTGTAGGAAAAAATCCTTCCAACTATATTTTAACCGTTTTTTTAAATATTGGTTTAATTGTGATATTTTTCAATAATAATGTCATTGAATTCAGAATGCGTAATTAAAAAATCTTTCACTTTAAAAATT
>JAAAKG020144550.1:0-11095 GCA_010014905.2 Druon quercuslanigerum
TGTCGAATTCTGCAATATCAATGATTACAAAGCAGAAGAAGCTCTTTTAAGCGAAAGATTTAACAATTCTATTACAAATACCAGTACCAAATAATGCATTATTTGATTCGGGAAGCAAAGAATTTTGACATACTGAGAAAAATCGTTTATATGGTATGTCGCTCTTACTTATTCAATTATTTAAAATAATACTTTAGCAATGAAAATTGTTGCTAAAAAGATATTTAAATTTACTTCTTATTTTATAAATCAATTTCTTACATTGAAAGCATTATTTCGGTTAATTAGAAACAAAGATATAGAACTATAAAAAAAAATTTACCAAAAATTTCAAAGTCCCATATCCCCGCCATTTTTTTAATTTTCAAAAAATATTTGGGGTTATTTTTCTAGACTAATATAGAACTGTATACGCCGAGTTACAGCCAAATCCCTTTTCAAGACGAAAATTCTTGATCCGCTTGACGTTGACTCGACCCACAAAAACTTTTCACCTTATTAAAATCTGTAAAACCGTGAATAATTACATATTGATTGCACATTTTTACTTTATTGTGTGAAGTATGTAGAATTTAGATGTAATTTAGTTGTAATCTAAGTAAAAGCTGCCCCAAAAATTTCGTTTCGCTTTAAAATGGTACAAGGTGCATTGTTGAGAATTAAAGCCGTATATATATGAACATACTTATCTTCATATTTTACATCACCGCTCGTTATAAGAAACGGAAATTAACTCTCATTACGAAAAAATTAGTTTCGCCTCGATCAAGTGACTTTTTTCCATAGTGAAGGTTGAAGCAAATAATTTGCTTTCTTAACCTTAACCCTTAGCAATCTTCCATGCTTCGTGATTTGGCACGAGCGTGTATAAAAACTAATCGTTTTTATCAAATTACTCTAATTTAATAAGAAACTTATATGTTTTATAGACCAATAACGTACGCGACCCTCACATTCATCGCTCACAACTCGTAAAAAAAATCGCAAAAAATTCTAGCCAGGTACACGTAAAACCTTTAAAAAATGAAAAATATAAGTATTTTGTCCACTATGTATAGAAAATATATATAACTTTTTCACTTGGGTTTAAATACTGATAGCTTAATCTATGTCAAAAAAAAAATCCGACAAGCCCGTATGTTTTATACAGATTGTAGGGTTAGATTATTTTGCTTTTTGTAAATATGTGGAGAGGATGTGCTGTTTGAAATAAATAAATGAGATCATCAAATGGATTTAAAATACCTTTACTACAAATGTCTTTAATGTATCGACTCTCCCCTATTGAATTTATGGATGAAGAGGGTTATGATGTAGAGTGAGTAGAGGCGCCAGGCAAAAACCAGATATTTTTTTAATATAGTATTGAAAACATGCCATACTGTTTGCGCGGATCGCCAACCGCTTATACTAACATGCGTGAGGGTGCGTACCTATTCCTCATAAGGTAATATGTTTTGATTCAACAATGGACTTTCTAGAAAGATAGATGGATTAATCAATAGCAAGGCAAGCTGTTCTTTGATAATAATGTTTACTACAACGTGAGTTTGAACAGGACTTCTAAATAGCTCACCAGATTCAACTAAGTATGTGTCTTTAGGTTCATCAGCACATATTTTAGCAGTTAAGATATGTTCAGGTGAGACTATAATACTTGCACAAATATTGACGTGATTTTGTAGAATGTTAACAATGTAGGGAACTCGTGTAGTGGTATGTTCTACGCATCCTGTAATCGTGTCATCAACTGGACGTTTCCTGTGGAAGTGAATATTTGATGATCTTTCTGAAAGTATGATAAATTAATCATTTTGTATTGTTCTAAAATATTAAATACTGTAGGTCTTATTTTAGATATGTAGATTAAAACGCCTTCTTACTAAAGTGGACAAAAAAACATCATTTCAAAAAACAGCATAAAAAGTTTCTTTTGTATTTTTTTATTACATTCTTTCCTCAAAATCGTGTTTCTAATTCTTTTGTAAATATAAATATTAGTATTTCCAATAATTTTGTGTGTGTCGTCAAGGTACTAAATTTTAGGATAAAAAGATGCAAAATACTATTTTTTTAGAAATTTGTTCGCCGTGAAAAAGTTGTAGGGAACAATTTTTAAAAATTTCCAATCCCTTGAGTTTTCCTGGGTAAAAAATTTCGGTATGAGAATGATGCAGGAAAACATCTAGGAAACCGTATGGAATTCATCTCTCGAAAAGTATAGTAAAAGAATGGTAAATAAGAGGATACCATACTTAATATATATTTGAATGAATTATAATGGATGTGCAGCTCGAATATAGCTAAAGTATAATGATGTATGATTGAAGGGTACGAATGAGGATGAAAAATAGTCGGATATCTGAAATATATAAAAACAGGTATCCAAAACCATAATTTTCACTATACCAAAGAATATTTTTTGTAACTTCTGAAATAAAATGCAAATTAGTGAAATGTGTATTGTAACATACATTTTTTAACTTTATATCATGGAAATATTATGATTAAACATTTTGCCTCAGTAACAATTTGATTAAATGATTAAGATTCAAAGATGCTGGATCTCTAACCAATTCATAATATATAAGAATCATATAAATTTTCGACTGCTTGTCATCAAGCTGGGATGATTTACTATAAAGCTGAAAAATTAAGAAGTTTATTTTTAACTCTCCAGTAAATTTGCTGAAGAAAAAATAATAATAATTTTTTTTTTTAGTTTCAAGATTTAAGACTCACTATTCATATTCATAGCATATTTTTATTACGAAATTACTTAAATTGCGATCCTTTTACAATTTCGGTCGAGCTGTCATTTATGATAGATTATCTTTTACCCCCTTTGTAGCATTTCTTAAAAAACAAATAAGTGGCATTCTATGTCAGATACTTTATCTATACTTAAGTATAAATAAAGTATAATCTATACCGTAGCTATAATTATGTATAGGTAAATTATATCCTATACTTTAAATATACTAAATTATGGAGAATTATATCTCATAATGCATATAGATATACTTAAGCTTTATTTTATCTATACTATTTCAATATACTTCAAGTGTGGGATTGTCCCATTTACCATACATATTTTATATAGCAAAAAGTCAATGATTAATGATTTTGACATTTATGATTTCTACTCGGTCTGTGTCGGTTATATTACTTTGACTGTGGTGATAAAACTAATAATGTTACCAGTAATATAACCGGCTGATACATTTTTTTAGAATTTATGAGAATGATCCTAAACTCTTAAATTCTCCTGAATTCTGTCAAATGCTCGGTTATATAACCCGCACTTAAATTTTTAAGAATTCAATAACTCTACCAAAATGAGTATATGACTCCGGAAAAATCTGTAAAATTTATATAGGATCTGAAAAATAGGTTGTGCTCGTGTCGCGAACGAACGCAAGGCGATCGAATTTTTAAGATGCCTTTTAATTTGAGCATAATAGTGATTTTAGAATTGTGCTCATGAGCGTAAAACAAATAGTGAATAATAAAAAAATTAGTGTATTGGTATTAAAACATGCCTTTCAGATAGAATTTCCATCATATAGTTACTCAGATAAAATGTTTAGTGTTAAATTTCGCATAATATACAGTTCAACAATTTATGTTACACTTAACATTTTTATTATTTTCATGTTACTTATTTTAGAATTTACAAACAATATTCTTTCACATTGTGAAATTCGTGATTCTGGATCTATATTTTCATGAATTTCAGATAACCGATCATCTACCATCAGCAATAACACGGCTATACTTCAGCCATGCTTGGACTGAACATCAGCTATGCTTTGTCTATACCTTAGTTATATTAAAGTTTATTTCTCAGATATAATTTAAAAATACTTTCCCTATACTTCAACCATTCATTTTTATACTTTAGCTATATATAAAATATAAATCCAAATATACATGAAGTATGGGATCGTCTCATTTGCCGTACTTTCACAATACTACCTGAGAGATCACTCCCATATGATTACCCAGATATTTTCCTGGATCAATCCCATAAAAAAATTTGTTTACTTGTTAGAAAGTACCACATTACTTGGTAATACCATAGATGGGATTAAATAAAGAGCGGTATAGAGGAAGTGGGTACCAATCCCAGTCAACCGCTGGAAAATTTGTATATGATTATAGCGGATCTACATACTAGCGTGTTCCAAATAAGCGTATTTCGAAAAATAAAAACAATTTTTAATTATTTTAAAATATAAGCTAAGTGATAAATTTTGCCGCTAGACGAACTAAATCAGATGATTATAAAAAGTGCAAGAAATCGAAAAATGAACATCGTTAATTTAATATTTTATTTGTAGCAAAAAATAATTACACGGAGAAAAATAGTTCGAGAAACTTTACCAAACTCAGTTGGGTAAACTCAAGATATATAGACACTTTGATAAAGTTTCATTTCTAGTTCGGTAAAACGAAATTCGGTAATACATCATTCCCAAACATGACAGTGTGACAAATTAATTCTAATGTCTACCAAACTGTACTATAATTAATACTCTACTTGGTAGTTCACATTTTAATGGACACAATTGTAAACGGTAAGCTTCTGTGACTAAAAAAAACTTATACGCAATCAACAGCATACAACCTATGTACACATTAGTCAGTCACAGCCGATCAAAACACAATTTTGTCGCAAATGCACTCACGGCACCTACCACTACATATACACATATACATACGAGATTAGATAAAAAAAAATAACGAGACTTTTCAAATTTCCCGGGCTGTATTCATCCGTTTAACAATTTTTTTTGTTATGTTGCTGCACTTGTCTCGACATTGTATGGGCAATGGTAGCCATATTGCATGTTCACTCTGTTATCAGCAGTCACTGAAGTTATACATGTTTTAGTGTGCTCAGCGTTTTTTCACTTTTGGAAAAAATGGATCAGAGAATTTGCATCAAGTTTTGTTACAAAAATGGAATAAAGTGCAGTAAGGTTCTTGAAATGTTAAAAGCTGCTTTTGGTGATTCGTCTATGAGTACATCGGTAAAGGAAGATACCGTCGAGAAAGGGGAAAAAATGATTATGAGCGATCGTCGAATTATTATTAGAGAGGTCGCTGAGGATTTCGATATATCAAACGGCTCATGTCAAGCAATATTTACGGATGTTTCACACATGAAACGTATGGCAGCAAAATTTGTCCCGAAACTACTGCATTTCGACCAAAAGCAATATCGCTATGGCATCGCTCATGATTTACTAAATGAAGTGAATAACGACCCTACATTGCTCGAGTGAACTATAACAGGTAATGAATCATGGGTTTATGGATATGACGTCGGAACTAAGGCTCAATCGTCCACCTGGAAACATTCAACGTCACCAAGAACGAAAAAAGCACGACAACTTCGATCAAACGTGAAGGTTTTGCTCACTGTGTTTTTCGATTTCAACGGTTTAGTGGATTATGAGTTCTTACCTAAAGGTCAACCGGCCAATAAAGAATATTATGTAGGCGTTTTACGTCGTTTGCGTGAAGCAATTCGAAGAAACGACCAATTTTGTGGCAAAATCAGTCATGGCGACTGCACCACTAAAATGCACCTGCTCATGCCTCAATGCTTGTTCGTGAGGTTTTGGTAAAACACAACACCGTATTGATGCCACAACCACCGTATTCACCGGACATGGCCCCCTGTGACTCTTTCCTATTCCTACAGATGAAGTAATCCCTGAAAGGAAGACGTTTTGACGACATCCATGAGATAAAAGCAGAATCTTTGAAACAGCTGAATGACATATTGTAAAGTGAATTTCAAAAGTACTTTGAATATTGGAAAATGCGCTGGCATGAGTGCATTACATCCGAGGGGGAATACTTTAAAGGGGACAAAATTTATATTCACGAATAAATAAATATTATTGGCAGAAAACGAAAAGTCTCGTTATTTTTTTATCACACCTCGTACTTACATATATCATAAAATTTATACGTACATTGTTGGTACACATACTATTCAGCTTAAAAAATTACGTTAAATTACAATACATTACATACGATACAATCAAACACTTTTAACAATATGAACGCTATTAAAATTAAAAAAATAAAGTAACCTAATCGGCGTTTAACGCGTTCTATCACTAACGACGTAAGTCTCACGGCTTACGAAATTTTTTATTGCAACATTTAATTGATGAGCGGGTTTTGAAATGTATGAGAAGTAAATAAAAACATTGGATAATTTATTATTTAAAATTTTCTAATCTTGAAACCCTAAATTATTTAATTTTGAATATTTTAAATTTTTGCATCTTCTACTTTTTAAAAACCTTTTTGATTTAAATATTCAAGCCATTAAAATTGAGCATTAAAAACCTAAAAATTTAGTTTATATGAAATCACTCAAATTAAATTAGGTCAGAATTTCAGAAATTAAATCGAATATGCAAGCTAATACGCTTTACAGGACTTATTAATTATATTACATGAAACTTATGTATATGAAAATATGAATGACACACATAACTTGAAAAATTTTTGAATATCTCTCCTTGAAATAAGTCTTTATTCAAGATTTGCAAATGGAGATATTTTTATTTTGTGCAGTTTTATCATGTAGTTTCTAATGTTTTTTTATATAATTTAATTTTAAATAATGACAATTATACACTCTACAATATTAAAAATGTATAAATAAAAATGCTGGATAATTTTGAGGATCTAAACTTAAAATTGTCAACTCTACATTTTCCAAATTAAAGACATTTTTATTGTTTATCATCAGAATTAAAACTGGTTAAATGGTGAAACTTGCATAATTTTCAACGGTTAGTTTAAAAAATTAAAAACTTTTCACTTTTAAGATGTATAAAGGAAAATTCTTAAATTTGAATGATTCTTAAGATAATAAGTCAAGTTGTAAATTCTAATTCTTCCAAATTGAATAAGTACCAATCAAGAAATAAAAAAAGTAGTAAAATGTTCTATCCCGTGTAGAAATCACCAAGTTACATCCAGTTTCTACGCTTGGGCCAGGCACTAGCCCGGCTAAAAGGCAATGCTCCCAGTTCTAGTATCCTGTCGCACTACACACACGCAGCGTCGGCAACAGGACTGGTCAAAGTTTGCACACTTATTTAAAATAAATGAATGTGCAAATCAATTGTTTACAACAAATAATGAGGGTAAAGTTTATTAAAATTTTAATCATTATTTTCAATTCATATTTGTGATAAAATACGTATTCTTTTCTTTAAATTTAAAATCGATCATTAATTTTTAAGGAGTATAATAAAATAATTTTCTTAACTTTTACCTTATAATATCTATTTTGGGATGAAATAATTATTTTAATACCTTTAGAGTTATTATGTGTTGTAAACAGTTGATTTACACATTTAATTATTTTAAATAAGTGCGTCAACCGTGACTAATCCGATCGTGGACGAGACGGGAACCGAATACTTCTGATGTAGCACCAACATCGAGACTCAAGGAGCGACAAGGAGGTGTCAATCAGTGTCATGTTTTTGGGGGTTTTAATTAAAATAAATTTTCCTGATTACTTTAAACTGATCGTCGATTTTTGAACATGCAAGGAGAGAGACGTGTATGAAAAGAACATGGTGGATAGTGATAATGATGTTTTCCTTTTAGATTTTGCACGTCAAATGCTTGAGTGCTTGACATTCTATGATCAGTTTTTTTTTCAACTTGACATTCTTAATCCAAACTTCATTAAAATTCCAAATGAAAAACAAACCTTCAAAAAACGTAAAATAGCGCGGAATCGAAAATAAGCTAAAGAGTCAAACCAGAGCCAGGGCCGGCGATCTAGCCTGGACATCAAGGTTGACCCTGGCCAGATCTATCGTTTATTCCAGCTTGACCCACGCTCGATTACAAAGCCAGGTCCTAGTTTTGCCAGGCTTGCGCCCGTTAAGGCCCACAACCAAATTTCCACACGGGAAATGCCCATGCGAGAAAAATAAAATCTGTCATAATCTGACATAAAGGACAATCGGGAATTATTATCTATAACACAAATGATTTCAAACATGAAAAGACGCTTATCTCAATCAATTTATAAGATAGCTTGACTAAACTTGGTGGGCTGCCAAAGTACACTTTAAAACATACATTAATTGACAATTGAAGAAATATGATAGAATCGAATTTTCAACAACAAAAAAATGATTTTAAAAAGTCTTATACAGACTATAAATTTATTCCTGTGATTAAAAAAATTATTTGATCTATTCTTTTTTTACAATCTACTATATAAAATTCAAATTTGTGCTTATGACAAAGCCACCGAACGTATTCTCGAGTTGCGGATAGAGGGTCCCTGTACAAAGGGTTTCTGCTGAATACGGTTACAAAAAATTAATAGGCAATCGCGGACAATTGTCCACGGGTGGTCCTGAAGGAATTAACTCTCAAGCGGAGGTGTGAAAGTCGTGCCGAAAGCTGAATGCCTCCTTTTCCCTAGCTTCTCTTGGGAACAAAAATAACAACACCAAACATGGTTGTAGTACATGTGATTCAAAACAATAGATCGCGCAGGGCTCCCGAAAGTGGGCTCCCAACAATGCCGACCACTCTAGAGCTGGAAGAGCCAATGAAGATGGAGTACATGCAATGGACCGGAGAAATCTTAGGGCTTTTAGGCGGACGGAGCGACAAAATCATGACTTGCTAGAATGCTACGCTGCAAGTGTAACCCCTGAAAAAAATAATTACATAGCACGATTGCTCTATGGTGCTAAGCTGCAGAGCATCAGGTAGCATATTGTTGAGAGAATACGAATACTATTTGACGCTAAGAGAAGTTTAGAGCGGAGAGAGAGATGGTCCAGAGCAAACCAACAGTTTCTCTCTGACCCATCTCGACTCTTCCAAGACCCTCCAGTTGCTGTCGACCATTCGTCCAAACCAGAAGAGGTCGAAGTCTTTTGAAGAGAAGTCTACAAATTGCAACATAGACTTGACGAAGACTCAAAGAACATAAATAGCTTCACGGAGCTGTGTAATGCCCTCATAAAAATACCTGAGGA
Organism: Druon quercuslanigerum; assembly: GCA_010014905.2. Classification (NCBI taxonomy): domain Eukaryota; kingdom Metazoa; phylum Arthropoda; class Insecta; order Hymenoptera; family Cynipidae; genus Druon; species Druon quercuslanigerum. Next base: position 9,054 of record JAAAKG020144550.1, read on the forward strand.
AGAATGCCCAACCATCACTAGAGGAGGTGAAAAAAGTATTGAGAGGTATAAAAAACTATTCTGCTCCAGGACCAGATGTTATCAAGACCATCTGGTGAAAGATGTTTACTTCAACTGACCACCGTCTGTCCTATATTTTTGCCTCATATTTAAAGTCGGAAGAGCCAATTCCGGAGTGGTTGGTGGAAGGGCACACAGTACTTCTGCCGAAAATGGGAAACTTAGCTGATCCAGACAATTATAGGCCAATCACTTGTCTGAACACACTGTATAAGATATTCACAGCTATCCTCAATGATAGGATTGTTCAGGCATTCGGACCTGTGTGACAAGAAATGTATGAACAACGCGGCTCAAAGAAATGCGTAGCAGGATGTCGGGAGAACCTGCTGATAGATAGATGTGTTTGCAAAGATGCAGCATCCTAACAGCGTGACCTATCGACGGCCGGGATGGATTACCGGAAAGCTTTCGATTCGACCTTCCATAAACTTATCATCTGTCTTTTGGAAAGCTTAAAGGTCCATCTGAAAATCTAGAGGTGCATAGAGAGATTGATGCCACTTTGGAAAACCAGATTTATTATCCTATCTGGAAAAAATCGCGTGACAACTAACAAGGTCACTTTCCAAAGAGGTGTATTTCAGGGTGACTCCATGAGCCCACTCCTCTTTTGTCTCACATTATTGCCATTATCTCTAGCACTTCGCCATTCCCAGGGGTACCTTTGCGGCAAACCTACAAATTGGATTGTCGAACGATACATTAAGGAAATAGGACTGGAATTTGGATTAGACAAATTCGTCAAGGTTTATTTTAAGCGAGTAAAACTTAATGGTATCTCTGAAGACCCTGAGCTCGTCGATAGAAGCGCTGTAGGACACCTTTATGCTGGAGAGACTTATACATACCTGGGCGTGCCACAGAGCCGCATTCAGGATGTGACATCTATAAAGAATACTTTCCGAAGCAGATATAAACGGTTCATCCGGCAGATTTAGTCTTTCGAACTGTCGGCGAGGAACAAAGTATTTGAAACGAACATGCTTGCTGTCCTGGTAGTACTCTATTCATTTGGAGTGGTTCCATGGACGAAGAACGAGATATCGGGAAACCAAAGTTTATGCGCATAAAAAAGCATGCATTTTAAGTCTTCTGTTTCGCGACTCCACATCTCACGCCGTCAAGATGGTCGCGGAATATTGAACCTTGAATGTCTTTACAACAGGATTATTTTGGATATAGCACATAGAGCCGCAAATGGAACAGAACCTCTTCTTAAAATTCTCAGGAAGCATAAATAAGTGTGCGAAGGAGCGTTTGTGTACAAAGCAGCGGAGGGGGCTGCTGTAACAATCGGACTTAACTTCAGTATCAGGAGTGAGTAGAATACATCAAATCTTATCTATCTCGAGTACTCAGCCCTGAAAGCCCGGATTCAGAAAGCATAGGAGAAAAACTTCCGGGATCAGCTCCTAGATAAGAGGATTCACAGCATCTTCCACAAAAATATGGAGGATCAGTCACTGTCGTGTAAGCTAACTTTTGCTTTCCTTAAATCACGCGGATTGAAGTCAGGCACGGGGGGTTTCATTTTGGCATGTCAAGATGGTGTGATTTCCACCTTAACATACAGTCGCCACATTTTGAGCCAAGACATTCCCGATGATAGCTGCAGGGCGCGCCATACACATCCGTTGCATCTAGAAGACATACTAATTGCCGCATATACTGGAACATTATATTCTCGACAATTAATTCTGTTTCACACTCGAGGCCTGACATAGTTCTCCTTGAATTCGAGAAGCGAGCCATGTTCTTTATCGAATTTTCGGCACCAGCTGACAAAAATATCATAGCCAAGAAAAATGAAAAAAGAGAGGTATAGAACGCCTTGTAAGGAGGTTGCGACGATTGTACCTGGAAATTTCTGTTAAATTAATCGTCCTTATCACGGCGCTCTTAGAGGTGCCAAGCTTTCACTGGTTAATAGCCTGAAAAGCATCCCTGCGTGTGAACAATATGCTAAAACACTTGCGGGG
>JAAAKG020144551.1:0-11095 GCA_010014905.2 Druon quercuslanigerum
AAGAAAAAGATGTTATTGTCTGTAATAAGAGATAATATATGTTTAAATATATATATAAATATATATATATATATATATATATATATATATATATATATATTCGTTCGTTTTTACGTATTGCTAACGGCTTAGGAGATCCTTATAGAAAGCTACAATTTTAATTTTATTGAAGAAAATTTTTAAGTATTATACTCGTTCAGAACCACAGAATCTGAAGTTTTTAATTAAAAAGAACTAGTTTTATAATTAGAAAATTCTAATTCGTCAATTTTAATCTTATTTATGAAGAGCTTATTTATTGCTTGTCAAATAAGAAATGAATTAACAACTTATTTGTAAATTTAAAATAAACTTTAATGTTTTTACATGAGCAAAAACAGATAAAGTGTATGAAATGTCGATCAGATAATACATTCAGTCAATTTGAGGTTATGTTTAATATTTTTAATTCAAAATAAAAATAAAAACTGGGTAACTATGCGCAGAACGAATGATATGTAATCTGAAAATTAAAACTATCAATTAAGGTTTCTTAAACTCAAATTTTATTACAAATTTATAAACCTATTGTCAAATGTGTTCGAGTCTAATTTCAACTGAAACTTAAGATCTAACTTCCCTCGTGTTGAGTGTAGGCATACAAAAGTCGTTATCCAATTTTAACTAAAGATAGCTAATTTTTATTCTTTGGAAATGTTCAAAAATTGTAATACTCCATAATTGTAATATCGAAAATATATAGCCGTCAAATATAGTCGTGAAAGTTTAATGAGTGATGTGCATGCGCTCTGACGATTTTAAGATCTGAATGTGTTCCAGTTTGACATAAAAATATTTTTACGCCTAACATCTCAAAAAGATAATAGATATTTGGCATGGATATCTGCATGTTAGGTTGGAGAATCTTCCCTTTGAACATCTACATTTAAACATTCATTTTTCTCGGCGTAGTGTGAAGTTTTATATATAATAGTTTACACTACAAATCAACTATATATAATATTTCCTCCAGGGTAAAAAAGCTGTATTTTTCCTTACGCTGCCTTATCAATAATTTATTGTTTTCTATTCTTCTAATTCCTGCTGGGATAAAATCTTATATTCAAAAGAGAGCTACAGATAACTGAAAGCCAAATAAAATCCGAATTAAGGTTACAATATTGTATGAAAGTCGATGTAGCTATTTTAATATTTAATTTAGAGTGAACGAAATAATGCAAATAATAATTTTAAATGAAAAGCAGTTTCAAATGCGGGTTTACAGATTTGAACCCCAGTGTTGGCTTTTCTTAATCGTATTTCATTTGAATCCTAGCCCATTTTTCTTAGTGAGTACCTGTTGTCAAAGCTACATCTATTTTGTAATATAAATGAAAAATAAAGAAACTAACTTTGCAAATAACAGTTCAAGAATAACCAGCAAAGAAAATGTAGAGGTTGACCTAAAAAATTTAATTTGATATATTCGATTATTTAAGTGTAAGTAATTCTCAGTTATGTATGGTGCGATTCAATGGAAATCATTCAACACTTGAAGAAATAAAGAGGTCATCTCGCACCCTCCTACGGATCTTCCGCTGTAGACGATTTTCACTTATTTGTGTTTCAAGTAATTTTCTGGGTCATGATTACAGATTCATACCTTCTTCAGATTGTATGTAGTACATAAAATAAATTCTCTTTGTACTCAAAACTTCAGAAAATCAAGTTCTGTGCATTCTGACAGTGCAGGCTTGGCATCTTGTCTGGTAGGTATATAGAGATAAAGATGAAGACCTAAAATACTAGAATAGAGTCCTATTTATTACAAAAGTAATAGATTCTTCTAAATCACCAGTATTTAGAAGAACTAGCGATGGCGATTATCTCTCGCTGGGCAAAATTTTAGAGTTTTTAGGAAGATCTTGTCAATTAGGCTTTTTAAATGAAGACCTTAAACAAGTAATCTGTACAATATAATGCTTCTAACCATTTTAAAAATATGCCTGAGACTCAAGTTTCTGAGACCTGCTTCTCAACTGTATTATAGGTTTGGTATATTTGGCCTCGATTAGTTGCAAAAAATATCTCAAACTGGTAAGGTTGCGATAAGTGTATAATAATTCACTATCTGCAGTGATTTTTCATACGAACTGTTATATATTTAAAATCTGATAAATAAACAAGTGATTTGCACTCTATAGTTTATAAACAATTAAGTTGTATATCAAAATAAAAATAACAAGGGGAATGGTGGAGAATGTTTTCAGAAGCAAAATTATAAGAAATTTTATAGAAAACAATGAACTGCAAATGACATCATTAGACAAATAATTATGACGAACACAATTTCGTTCTAACAATTCTTTTGGAGGATCTTTTAAAATAGGTTACAATTATTTTTCTATTATTTATCATTTGCCTTCTTCTATAAATCACTATTTATTTTTATTTGTGATAATGGGTCGAACACCCTTAATTTATATTTTTTGGAAAAAATTTGAAATAAAATACAAAACAGCTTAGCTGCTGGGTTCACCCGAGAACAAGCTAAAAAACTTAGAATTGGGAGATATTTGTCATTATTTAACATTCAAACCTTATTTATTAAAAAAAAACATGTTTCTTAGTTAATAAAAATGGTTTCTTTATATATAATGAGTAACTAAATAATCAAAATATCTTTTTCGTCTCAATTCATGCAATATCCCCATTAGCCCGCGTTAGACTATTAATTCTTAAAATTGCTGAAATGTTTACTTGAATACAGCCGAATCTAGTCCTTTCAAGATAAAATTATCTGAATTTAAAGTATATTCCAAGGAATTAATAAAAATGATAAAGATTTCAAGGTGAGTTTAAATCCAAAATTTGAAATTTTTGAAAATTCAAAAAATTTTCCCATTATTTCAAACATTTTTGCAATTTTTATTGCATGTACGGTTATTACTATTAAACACCAATATTAAATTATAAATTCAGAAGAAAATTAGTTGCTCAATTCGTAATTTTGTTTGTTTGGAACACGCGTAAAGCATGAGGCAAATGTGTCCGAGCGCGTAGCGCGAGATGAATACCTAATCGAGAGCGAAGCGCGAGAAGCAACAGGTGCGCGCCGTAGGCGCGCTCAAACTTGCGAGCGATAAGAATGTACTAATGTATTAATTTTTAACCATTTAAAAAAAATGAAAAAATGAGTTTTTTCAAACTTTATCAATTCCAAAGCCTAATATTTGAAGGATAATTCAGTGCCGCGACATGCTTGAAAAATTATGATCCTTCACGAAACTTTTTGTTTCAAAAACATTCCTTATTACATATAACATATAATAATATAATGTAGCGCTATCATTGCAATGCTGTGCCTAAAAAAATTAATTTCCAACCAATTAAATTAAATTTAATTTAATTTAATTTTTTTAAATTAATTTTATTAAAAAATTGTATTTTTCGTAGTTCATTCATCTTTTGGGTTAAAAAGTAAACTAGCTGGTTAAAACTTCCTTTTTTTTTTGAAAATGCACATTTTTGTTAACAATTTATTTCATTGTTTGAAAATTTAACTACCTTGCGAAAAACTCTTTTTTAATATGAAAATTAAACTTTTAAACTTAAAATGTAGCTTATTCCATTTTTGCTTCAAAATTGATATTTTGGCTTTAAAATTAGTCGGTTTTTTTTGAGGATTTAACTAATTTGTTGAAATTTCTTATTTTTGACTAAATTCAATTACCTGATACACCTTTTTTTAATAGTTCAGTTTTGCTATCGAAGATTCGTCACTTTGCTTGAAATTTTAACTATTTTGTTGAAAATTAAATTTTTGGGTTGAAAATTAAATGTTTTAACTTAAAATTTAATTCTTTTATGTTTGGTTCAAAATTTATCTTTTTTGTGTTGGAAATTCAAATATTTCATCGAAAATCGGTCAGGGAAAAGTCCGGTAAAGTCAAGGAATTTCGAAATTGGAATTTTGTAGCAAGCCTGATGAAAAATCAAGACATTAACAGAAAAAATTTGAAAATCAGGACGTCTGGTTACCCTGAAGACCTAAACATTACGATTCTTGAAATTATAATTAAATTTTGTTCTCCTTGACCTCTCGTTTTGTCCCCATAATACCTAAAAATATTCTCCGGTCTATTTTCTATCGGATTCTTTCTTAGGACTTGGGTAAACTGTGTGCTATATTAGTTATCATTGCCGTCGACTGTGGTAAGATCGTAAATTCTGTCGAGGTCGATGCTGGCCCACGACGAAGGAACGAACGAACGAACGAACGATTTCTCGGATGGTATAATAATAATAATAATAATAATAATAATAATAATAATAATATAGTATACTGCGGAGTAGAGTATGGATTTAAATGGCGCCGCCACCGCGTATCCCAGTGTGGACTAACTCCTTGAAGAAGCATACTCAATACGCATACTCATACTTATGCTCATTGCCAGTGTTTGAACTTGTGTATGTAGGTATGTAACTACGTTTGCAAGCAAGCAAGCAAGCAGGCAAGCAACAGTCTGAATCGGCCCGTTAGGTAGTAGTCTGAAGTCTGTAGTTTGACCCCGGCACCGGCGTGTACCTTGCACGTAGGTGTGAGAGCCGTGTAGGTGGCTGGTAGGAGTAAAGTTGATGCGAGTGGAGTGATGATATGGTTGCGGAGGGAGGTGAGGATTGAGGAGTTGAGGACCCATAGTCGGTGATGCGATGTGGTCAGTACTCAGTACTGAAACAACTTGCTTCTGCGCCCAGGACGTGGGGACTGGCGACTGATATGATCAGGATTCTAGAATGTGCATCCTCGTCCTGCTGCATGTTAAATGATAGAAAAGATTGCAAATATTGCAAGAGAATAGCCATTTTCGATACAAGTGCGCAAAATAGGCGATTGTCGTCGAGTGTGACACCTGCAGCATGATCATGAAGGATGCTGCAATCACACGAGCAGAAAATACCTCTGCAAACGTGTATCATACGCTCTTTCTTGCAATAATCGTTCGAGAAAAATATTCTGCACTTTTCGATACTTTTTCGGCAAATTTCCGATCCTGTAAGGTCTTTTTCTCTTTTCAGTCAAATTTGTGTATAATTTTTTCAAAATAATTTTTTAAGAATCACTGAGGAGTCGTATAGACCCTGAATAACGAATTTCCTAGGCAATTTTGATGTACGTTGTTGGCTTTAGGGATAGGTGAATTTAAATGTACATGAAAATTCTCTCTGAAAATTTTAAGAATATTTTTATTTTGCCAGTGTGTAAAGTACTTATCTTTCAAGAACGCATGCGCGTCTGTTGCGTCTATTCGCTAATCGCAACATCGATGTGTTTCCGAGTGCGCATGCGCAATTATTCTCGTACAGCCTACTATATTGAAGCACTTGGAATATCATTCAGAGGCATGGACGTCCTCACTTTGAAGGTAGATGTTACAAAAAGGAATTTTTGACAACACATGCATGGAAATGGCGATATTCCGTGTCTGCTAAGTTTGTGAAAAGTGCCAGATTTCTCTACTGCTAGGTTAGCATTCAGGAACCTTTTATTCCCACACAGATGGTTGCATCGGAATATTCCTAAACGCTAATCTCAAAGTAGAGGAATCTGATACTTTTCGCACACTTTATAGACACGGAAGATTGTCATTTTTTAAATACTTTTTGCCAAAAAAATGTCGTTTGTGACACCTGCGAGAAGCTATTCCACTCGTGTCACCTAGCTGAAAATTCCTGTAAAGGAACCTGTACATGATGCTGCGAAGGAACCTGTATGCAAGCTAACCTTTAAATGATCATAAACAGGTTCCTTCATATTGTGAATTGAGGTGTCGATTCGTGTACAGTATCTTGTTAAGGATCCTCTGCATGAACCTGCATAGGACTAATTCACGAGGGTTTGCTAGTGCCTTGGCTTTTTCGATAGTGAGCTGGATCTTCAAGGGAATGAAAGGAAGGCAACTTTATAGCTGTAAACGACATGAGTTTTCGCGATGTCAATCTACAAAAGACCCTATACGTGTTTCTGCACATGAAGCCGCGCATCAATTTACTTCACAAAGAAATCTATTCAGCAAACCTGCGTACACGATCATTCAAAGGTTACTTTATCGGTTCCTTTGAAGGATCATGTACAGTTTCATGCACCAAATTCTTACACAGGTACCGCCAAGAATACCTCTACAGACTCGTTTGCAGTTTCGTGTACAGGATCATGTGAATTTCTGTCAAAAGCATTTTAGGAAACTGTCTAGAAAAATCAGGGCGCAGTCAGACAGTCACTTTCAGCCACTTTTTTCTCAAAATACTTGTTCTTCACGTTTTAAAATAAGAAGATCATATTACTATCTCCCCAAAAATCTAGATATATGGATTTTTGTACAAATTTTTGTGAAGATCTCAGCAGAGAAAAAATTCTGAAAATATGGGACAAAGTACATGTTGCAGATAAAGGGTTTGCCTATACTGATTCAGAGTTCTGAAGTTTTCCGTCGATTAGCGATTATTTTCTAGCGAGTGAAATGTAAAAAAGTTTCATCATGTTATGATAATTTCAAATTTCTCAACTTTGAATGGCTGTTGGTCCCTGAAAATTAATTACAAAAAATGTGCGAAATATGTATACGAATGTCTTTTACCGTTTCTTTGCACAGAGGTAAAATTTAGAGTAAAAAATAATAATTTGTTATTGTATGTAGCGTCATGGAGCAAAAGTTGTGCCTCAATGTAAAAAAAATTTTTTATTTCTTTCGAAAATACAAAGGGCTTTGCAATTGTCGGCGGAACGGCACTCATAGCAGGAGACCTTACCTGCATTACTGATAATCCTACAACTTCCTCTTTTTGTCACACTTACTTCTATTCTAAGGGCCGTTCCGCCAATAATTGGCAAGCCCTTTGTGTTTTCTGAAGAAAACAATACTTTTTTTTCAAAATTTAAGCACAACTTTTCTCTCATTGACATTACATACACCATTTTCAGAAGCTAAAAATGTGCAATTTGTTTCTTTAGTTTCGGAGATGACACCTTACTACTCTTTTGTTATTTACTTAATAGTAAATGATTATTTCTGACTCTAAATTTAGTCAATGTGAACAGAAAGGATTAAAAGAAATTCATATATTTTTTGCAGAATTTTTGTAATTATTTTTCAAGGACCAACAGCCATTCAAAGTTGAGAAATTTGAAATTACTAATTATCGTAAGATGATGGGCATTTTTCACCTTTCACTCGCCACAAAATAATCACAAATTGACTGAAAAATATAAAACTCTGTATCAGTATAGGAAAAACCTTGATCTGAAATATGTGCTTTGACACATATTTTTAGATTTTTTTAAAGAAATTGTCCCTATGGTCTGTACAAAAAGCGAGTTGTCTAAATTTTTTAGACAGTTGGTAGTCACTTTTCTTTTAATAAATTAACCTGTTTTAACCGCTATTGAATTCAAGTTCTATACCTATTTAGAGATTTTCTTGAATTATTTTCAAATATTGTAGGGTATTCTAAAAGATTCCAAAGAATTTCTAATAGATTTCAATCATTTAAAGGGGGTTTCGAGGCTTTTTAGTACTTTAGAGTATTTTTAAAAATTGCAATGAATTTTAAAGTGATTTAAAAAGTTCTAACCTACTTCAAAAGATTTCGAAATATTTTAAATGTTTTTAAGTATTTTTGAAGATTTCAAGGAATTTAAAAAAAAAAATAATCATTCAAAGGGATTTCAAAGGATTTAAAAATTTTTTATGGTATTCTTCAAGAATCCAATAAATTTCCAAGAGCTTTTAGAAGTTTTAAGTTATTTCAAAAGTTTTCAAAGAAGTTAAAATATGTCAGGGGATTTTTAAAAATTTCAAGAAACTGAAAAAAAAGACATCAATCATTTAAAGGAATTTCAAAGGATTTCAAAGATATTACCGTATTTTTGAAATTTCTAAGAAATTTCCAAGATCTATACAAAGTTTCAAGGCATTTCAAGATATGTCAAAGAATTTTAAATATTTTAGGGTATTTTAAAATATTCCAAGGAATTGATTTTTTAAAGTATTCTTAGTTAAAAGTATTAAAGTAAAAGTATCACAGTATTCTTTTTAAAGTATTCTTAAAAATTCGAAGACATTTTCAAGATCTTTTAAAAGTTTCAAGGTATTTCGAAAGATTAAAATTTTTTAAAAATATTTTAGGGTATTTTAAAAGATTTCACGGAATTAGAAAAAAACTGTATCATTTGAAGGGATTTCAAAGTACTTTAAACATTTTAGGGTATTCTTCAAAATTCCAAGAAATTTGCAAGATTTATAAAAAGTTTCAAGGCATTTTAAAATATGTCAAAGAATTTAAAATATTTTAGAGCATTTAAAAAAATTCCAAGGAATTTCATTTTTTATGGAGGGGATTTGAAAGGATTTTAAAGATTTTGAGATATTCTTCAAAACTATAAGACATTTTCAAGAGCTTTTAAAAGTTTCAACGGATTTCGAAAGATTTTATATCATTTTAAATATTATAGGGAGTTTTATAACGATAACGTTTTAAGGGATTAGAAAACTCATTAATCATTTCAAGGGATTTCAAAGTATATACTTGAAAGATTTTAGGACATTCATCACAATTACAAGAAAGGTTCAAGGGTTATCAAAAAATTTCAACGTTCTTTAAAAGATTTCAAGGAATTTTAAATATTTTAGTGTACTTTAAAAGACTTCAAGGAATTTTTTCAAAATTGTAATCATTTGAAGGGATTTCAAAGGACTGGAAAAGTTTTAGGGTCATGTTCAAAATTCCAACAAATTTTCAAAAGCTTTTAAAAGTTTCAAGGGTTTTCAAACTATTTCAAAGAATTTGAAATATTTCAGGGTATTTTAAAAGATTCCGAAAAAAACATTTAATTTGCGAAGGGATTTCAAAGAATTTTAAAGATTTTATGCTACGTTTAAGAATTCTAAGCTATACGTTTAAGTTTCTAAAGGATAAAAAAATTCTGGGGTTTTAGATAATTTCCTAGAATTTTGGCAGTTATGGAATAATTTTATAGGAACTTAAAATTTGTAGGATGATTCAAAATATTTCAGGAGATTTTAAAAACTCTTAACTTATTGTAATAAATTTTCATGAAGTCAGGAAGAAATATTTTATAGGCTTAGAAAGATGTAGGATTTAGTAATTCAAAGGAATTTTCAATTGAGTTAAATAATTTGAAGGATTTTTGCAGATTTTAAAAGATTTAAGGGTCTCTTCAAAAATGCCAAAGAATTTTAAGAGCTTTAAAATTTTTTTAAGGAATTTCCCAAGATTTAAAGAGTTTGAAATATATGAGTGTATTTTTAATATATTTTAATAATTTGAAGTATTTCCAAATTCAAGAGATGGTTTTAAGTGATTTAAAAAATTTTTTATGCAATTGTAAAGAATTTCGTATAACTTTTCAATATATTTTAAAAGATTCCAAGGAAATTTAATAGATTACCGAGGTTTTCAATGATTTTAAGCGATTTCAAAAGCTTTAAAGTATTCTAATCAATTTTCCAGGAAAGGCAGCAAATATTATCAGATTTCGTAGAATTTCTTGGGATTTTATATTATTCTGATGGATTTCAAAGAATTTTTTCGCAAAAAAGTAAGGGTTTTCTTAGTCTTTCAAACATTTGAATATATTTTACACTATTTTTTGTAATCCATTCAATTCAATAGATTCTTTTTATTTTCGATTGGATTCATCTTGAAGTTTTTTAAACTTACCTTGAATTCTTAGGTATTCCATAAAATTTTTCTTGGATTTTTCATTAATTTTTTTATATTTTTAAATTGTTTTCAATCCATCTTAAGTTTTTTAGACCATATGATTCTGCTCATGAATCAAATCAAATTTTTTTTTAATTTCGTAGAACATTAGTCACATTATTAATGTACACTATGTCGTGTAAGTCATTGTTTGGGCCAGAAATTTGTCATACTACGTCCCTTTTTCTTCTGCAATAGGTTACTTTTTACAAGTAAATTATTAGTTTAGGACAGCCATGAAAACTGACATCCAGTAATTTTTCCGATGGTTCAAGTGATCGAAAATTAAAATAGCGAATATCAGGTTACCGAAATTTATTTTAAGGAAAACTAATTTGCCGAATAATTAATTAACCGAAAACAATTACAACGATTGTTGAATTATTCGAAAATAGTTTTTGCGAAGATTCATTTTTCCGAAAGTCCATTTTATTGAAAATTCAAATTTCAGAAGGCCTAATTTTGCGTAAGTTCAGATTACCGAAAAATCAGTTTAGCGATTGGAGAGTTATACGAAAATCATTTAACCGAAGGTTTGAATATCCAATAATTTATGAATTGTTTATGTACATTCAGATAGATGTTTAATAACAAATAAAACATGTATAATGCGTATCAAGTTGATTGAAGGGATAAAAGCAATGAAAATTTAACAAAATGAGTGACAAAAACCTTATATAGTTATAATAATTTAAGTTAAAGAAAAATGACCAATTGAGTTAAAGGTTACGGACCGAGAAAGAAAAACTAATACAATTCTGATAAAAATAATACTAAACCTATACCTATAATAGAAATATCTACTAATACATTTTTCGCGGAGAATTAATATTTTTAGTTTAAAAATTCAACTTTTTGATAGAAAATTAGCCTTTTTATCTTGAAATTTTATAATTGATGGCCTTGGTTAAAGATTCATCTCTTTGGTGGAAAGTCTAACCATTTAAAAATGTAACTATATTCCTGTTTTGGTTGAATATTGATATTTTTTAGTCGGACGTTCATCTACTCTGCAGAAAATTCGTCTTTTTAGCTTGAAAATTTAACAATTTTGTAACGTTACAATTTTGACTTGAAAGTTCACTTAATTGGTTGAAATTTTTTTCTCATTTGTTTAAAAAATCTTTCTCATTTAAAAATTCTTTATTTTGATTTAAAAAATTGATCTCTTTGGGTTGAAAACTTAACTATTTTGTTGAAAATGTTTTGTTTTTTTGTTGAAAATTAATCTCTTTTACCGAAGAATGAACTATTTATTGAAAACTCGTTTTTTTGTGTGTTGAAAATTAACTTTTTAAACTGAAAATTTAACTAATACTTTCTTGGTTGAAAA
>JAAAKG020144552.1:0-12009 GCA_010014905.2 Druon quercuslanigerum
TTGGCTTTAAACAACTTGCAATGTGCCCTAAAAAATAGTTCAAGTTGCACTTGGAATAAACTTAATAAACTGAACTTTTAGTTAAAAAATTGATTTCAAACAAAAGAGCGTGTTATTCCATTTAATTTTGTAATTTTAAGTAATCTTTTTAGTTAAAGCGAATAAAATTTCAACACAAAAAAAAGACTTTTTAACAAACTAGTTGAATTTCCAACAATATAATTAAATTTTCATCCAAAAGAGGTGAATTCTGAACTAAAAATATAATATTAGATTTTTAAATCAAAAACAATGAACTTTTTAACCAAAAATATTACTTTTCTATGAAAAGATAAATTTTTAATTCATTTCTAGTATATTTTTGGTTTAAAAATAATCTCCTTGATTGGTAATTCAACCATTTTTTTGAAAATTCATCTATTTGGTCAAAAGTTCGTCTTTTTTGACGAGAAAAAAAAATTTTTAATCTATTTCTAATATATTTTTCTTTAAAATTAATATGCTTGGTTGAAAATTCAACATTTTCATGAAAATTCATATATTTGTCAAAAAGTCGTATTTTTTAACAAAATAGTTGCATTTTTCACAATATAATTAAATTTTTACCCAAATAGGTGAATTATGAATATAATAGTAGATTTTTATATTTAAAAAAAATTACTCTTTAGCAACAAAGATTACTTTTGTACCAAAATATTAATTTTTAATCAATTTCTATTACATTTTTGGTTTAGAATTTATATCCTTTGATTTAAAATTCAACCATTTTATCAAAACTCTTGATCTGGAATTAATGAATTTTAAACAACAACAAAAAGAATTTGTGAGACGATTTCAATTTTGAACAAAGTAGATTTATTCTTCACCAACACGATGAATTTTCTACCATTTTAGTCCATATTGTTAGACCATATAAACAAAAAAAGTCAAAATTAAAAATACATGAATGTTCAACCAAATATTTGCATTACCAATTGAAAATAAAACAAATCTTCAACCAAATAGTTAAATTTCAAACAAGAAAATATCCATTTTCAAACAAAAATGGAATAGAAGAATCGTTTTTATCAACAAATACGAATTTTATTGAAAATGTTACATAATTTTAAATTAAAAAGATAAATTCTGAAATAACAATTGAATAGTTAAATTTTCAGCCCAGAGGATTGATTTATAACAAAGGTCATAATTTTTAACCAAAAATAATTTTTCAACCAAATATTAAAAAGTTATATTTTAAGTAGGAACATTAATTTTCAATACCAAAAAAACCAGAAACAAATTTTCAACAAAATAGTTCAAGTTGCACTTGAAATAAACTTAATAAACTAAATTTTCAGTCAAAAAATTGATTTTAAACAAAAGAGCCTGTTATTCCATTTAATATTGTAATTTAAAAAAAAAAATTAATTACGGTCTTGAAAAAATTTCCTGATATTTCCAGGTATATACAAATTCCCTGACAATTCCAGGTTTTCCAGGTAGGGTAGACACCCTGAGAATATCCAGAATACCCAAAATAATCAAATAATTCACTTTCACTTCTCAACATCCTCCAGAATATCGATTAAAAGCTTCCTCTGTAAACTTTCTTGAAGCTTCTCATGCATTTCATCAAGTCTGGGCCCTCCTTGCATAAACCTATTAAGCTCATGCATCGTCCCATCCTGAAGTCGATGATCCGTGACCCTATCCTGAAGAAAATTATAGGTCCTAATCCTCTCGTTTCTACTTTTAAATCCCATCTGCGACCTCCTCATTCTCTTAGTCGTCGACACCTGCTCGTTCATCTTCTTCTCATAAATCTTCGCCCGCAATTTAATAAAAGCCAAGGCCTTATTTTTAATCTGGGACCTTTCGTTCTGACACTCGACAGCAATTCCGGTTGGAATATGGACAATTCGCACTGCCGAATCGGTGGTGTTCACGTGTTGGCCTCCAGCTCCCGAGGATTTTTTCGTTTCAATTTTGATGTCCTTGTCGTCGAGGGAAACCTCGATTTCACTCGGTTGGGGGAGAATCACGACGGAGACGACGCTCGTGTGAATTCGACCCGAACTTTCAGTTGCTGGCACCCTTTGCACCCGATGCACTCCAGCTTCGTGACGGAGTTTTTCGTAAGATCCTCGTCCGGAAATTGTAAAACTGGCGTGACGAATTCCACCCTGAGCTGTGAGATCTTTGTCCATTAAGGTAAAGGTGTAACCGAGGTAAGTGAGGTGACTGGAATACATCTCCAGGAGGTCGTTTGCAAAAAGCATCGCCTCCTGGCCACCGACTCCGGCGCTTATTTCGAGAATAATCTTGTCACAGTTTTCTCGACCTAGATTCGATGAAATTGCGTTGAGGAGACGAATGTCGAGGTCTCTCAGACTTGTGCTGTAGGTCGTGAACTCTTCCTCGGCAAGGAGTTTCATGTCCTTGTCGGTTTTTACTGAAAAAAACATTTCTTATGACACTTAAATTAAATTACATTTTTATTCGACTCATTTTGATTTGAAAATTTGTCTTTTGGTACAACAGTCATCTTTTTTGGTTGAAAGTTAATTTTTTTCACTAAAATTCTACCATTATATTGCTGGTTTAAAATTCAACTCTTATAAAATAATCTTTTCTCTCTCTAAAATTCCATCTTTTGGTAGAAAATTAATCTTTTTTGTTAAAAAGTTAGTTCTTTTTAATTTAAAAATCTACTATTATGATCATAGTTCATAAATCACATTTTTTTACATGAAAATTTAATTATATTGTGGAAAATACAACTATTTTATTAAAAAATAATTTTTTATTAGACAAGAAAAGACGACTTTTGACACAGTAGTTGAAATTCCAAGAAAATTGTTGAATTTTAAACCGAGGAGATTAATTGTAAACCAAAAGTGTAATAAAAATGGAATAAAAACACACCTTTTAGTAAAAAAGTAATTTAGAATGAACCTCTTTTGGATGAAAATATCATTATATTATTATAAATATAACTATTCTGTTAAAAAAATTTTTTTTTGTTGTTGAAATCTAATTCTCTTTAATCAAAAAGTCTACTATTAAAATTTTTTATTCAGAATTCATCTCTTTTGGATAAAAATGTAATTATTTTGTTAACAATTCAAAAGTATTGTTAAAAAGTATTTTTTTTCTATGAAAAATTACATCCATCTCTTGGAAGAAAACTTAATATTTTTTATTAAAAAACTTAGTTCTATTTAATTTAAAAAGCTACTTTTATGTTCATAGTTCATAATTCACATTTTTCTGGATGGAAATTTAATTATATTTGGAAAATACAACTAATGTATTAAAAAATAATGTTTTTCTGTACAAAAAAGACGACTTTTTGACCAAATAGTTGAACTTTCAAGAAAAGAATTGATGAATTTCAAACCAAGGAGATTAATTCTAAACCAAAATATCATATAAATGGATCAAAAATGCACCTTTTAGTAGAAAAGTAATTTAGAATAAACATCTTTTCGATGAAAATATCATTATATTGTTAAAAATACGACTATTATGTTGAAAAGTCATTTTGTTGTTGTTAAAATCTGATTCTCTTTAATTAAAAAGTCTACTGTTAAATTATTTATTCAGAATACATCTCTTCTGAATAAAAATTTAATTATTT
The DNA here is from genome assembly GCA_010014905.2 of Druon quercuslanigerum. NCBI lineage: Eukaryota > Metazoa > Arthropoda > Insecta > Hymenoptera > Cynipidae > Druon > Druon quercuslanigerum. The sequence goes on from JAAAKG020144552.1 coordinate 3,623, forward strand.
TGATAAAAATTCAACAACATTACTGAAAAGTAATGTTTTTCGATCGAAAATTCCATCTTTTGCAGGAAAGTAATTGTTTTTGGTTGAAAGTTAATTTTTTTATAATTAAAAAGTTACTATTATATTTTTCTTCAAACTTAATATCCTTTAGTTTATAATTAAACAGTTTTATTTAAAATTCATTTTTTTATCGACAAGAAAATACGAAGTTTTGAGCAAATTTTTGAATTTTCCAGAAAATTGTTAAATTTCATACCAAGGAGATTAATTCGAAAACAAAAATATAACAGAATGGATTAAAAATTCATCTTTTCGTAGAAAAGTAATATTTTTGGTTAAAAAGTTAATTTATTTTAATAAAAAAATCTACTGTTATATTCATAGTTCAGAATTCACCTTTTTTTGGATGAAAACTTAATTATTTTGTGGAAAATACAATTATTTTTATCAAAAAATCGTTTTTTTTTTGTCAGGACAAGAAAAGAATTGATGATTTTCAAACCAATAAGATTAATTCTGAACTAAAATTATAATAGAAATAGATTAAAAGTCTACTATTAAATTTTTCACTCAGAATCCATCTCTTTTTGATAAAAATTTATTATTTTGTTAAAAATTCAACAATATTACTGAAAAGTAATGTTTTTCGATCGAAAATTCCATCTTTTGGGGAAAAGTAATTGTTTTTGGTTGAAAGTTAATTTTTTTTAATTAAAAAGTTACATTATATTTTTGTTCAAACTTAATATCCTTTAGTTTATAATTTAAAAAATTCCTTGAAAATTCATTTTTTTATCGACAAGAAAATACGAAGTTTTGAGCAAATATTTGAATTTTCCAGAAAATTGTGAAATTTCATACCAAGGAGATTAATTCGAAAAGAAAAATATAATAGAATGGATGAAAAATTAATCTTTTCGTAGAAAAGTAATCTCTTTGGTTAAAAAGTTAATTCTTTCTAATTTAAAGTCTACTATTTTATTCTTAGTTGAGAATTGATCTCCTTTGGATAAAAATTGCTTATATTGTTAAAAATTTAACAACTTTGTTCAAAAGTTTTTTTGTTGTGTGGAAATTTAATTCTCTTTAATTAAAAAGTCTGCTATTATATTTTTAATTCACGATTCATCTCTCTTGGATGTAAATAAAATGATCTGTTTTGTCGACACGAAATTACAACTTTTTGACAAAATAGTTGAATTTTAAAACAACGGAGATTAATTCTGAACCAAAAATATAATAGAAATGGATTAAAAATGTATCTTTTGGTAAAAAAGTAATATTTTTTGTCAAAAAGTTAATTTATTTTAATTTAAAAATCTACTGTTATATTCATGGTTCAAAATTAACCTTTTTTTGGATGAAAATTTAATTATATTGGGGAAAACACAACTATTTTTATTAAAAAAGCGTTTTTTTTTGTCAGGACAAGAAAAGAATTGATGATTTTCAAGCCAAGAAGATTAATTCTAAACTAAAATTATAATAGAAAAAGATAAAAAATGTACATTTTGATAGAAAAGTAATCTCGTTAGTTAAAAAGTTAATTCTTTTTAATTTAAAGTCTACTATTATATTCTTAGTTCAGAATTCACCTCTTTTGGAATAAAATTTGATTATATCGTTGAAAATTCAACTACTTTGGTAAAAAATTTTTTTTGTTTGAAACTGAATTCTTTTTATATAAAAAGTCTGCTATTATGTTTTTGATTCGAAATTCATCTCTCTTGGATTAAAATTAAATTATTTTGTTAAAAAATCATCTTTTTTGTCGATATGAAAATATGTTTGACAAAATAGTTGAATTCTAAACCAAAAATATAATAGAAATGGATTAAAAATTAATCTTTTGGTACAATAGTAATCTTTTTTGTTAAAGAGCAAATTTTTTTAAATTTAAAAATCTACTATTATATTCTTAGTTTAAAACTCACCTTTTTTGGATACAAATTTAATTATATTGTGGAAAATATAACTATTTTGTTGGAAAATAATTTTTTTGTGGTCAAGAAAAGACGACTTTTTGGCCAAATAGTTAAATTTTCAAGAAAACTGTTGAATTTTAAACCGAGGAAATAATTTCTAAACCAAATATATAATAAAAATGGATTAAAAATTCAACCTTTTGGTAGAAAAGTAATCTCTTTAGCTAAAAAGTTAATCTTTTCTAATTTAAAAGTATAATATTATATTCTTTATTCAGAATTCACCTCTTTTTGATAAAAATTTGATTATATTGTTGAAAATTGAACTACTTTGTTAAAAAAAATACTTTTTACCAAAGTAGTTGAATTTTCAACAATATAATGAAATTTTAATCCGAGAAAGGTGAATTCTGAGCTATGAATATAACAGTACATTTTTAAATTAAAAGGAATTTTCTTTTTAACCAAAAATATTACTATTCTACCAAAAGATGAATTTTAAATCCATTTCTATTATATTTTTGGTTTCCAATTAACCTCCTTGGTTTGAAATTCAACAAATATCTGAAAAATTCAAATATTTGCTCAAAAGTTCGTCTTTTCTTGTCGATAAAAAAATGAATTTTCAAGAATATTGTTCAATTATAAACCATAGGATATTAATTTTTTAAAAATTAACCTTCAACCAAAAACGATTACTTTTCTACCAAAAGATGGAATTTTCGATCAAAAAGATTACTTTTTAATAATATTGTTGAATTTTTAACAAAATAATTAAATTTTTATCCAAAAGAGATAGATTCTGAATAAAAAATTTAATAGTACACTTTTAATCTATTTCTATTATAATTTTAGTTTAGAATTATTCTTCTTGGTTTGAAAATCATCAATTCTTTTCTTGTCCTGACAAAAAAAACGATTTTTTGATAAAAATAGTTGTTTTTTCCACAATGTAATTAAATTTTCATCAAAAAAAAAGTGAATTCTGAACTATAAATATAGCAGTAGATTTTTAAATTAAAAGAAATTAACTTTTTACCCAAAAATATTACTTATCTACGAAAAGATGAATTTTTAATCCATTCTATTATAATTTTGTTTTCGAATTAATCTCCTTGGTCTGAAATTTAACAATTTTCTGGAAAATTCAAAAATTTGCTCAATACTTCGTATTTTCTTGTCAATAAAAAAAGTCAATTTTCACGAAAATTGTTTAATTATAAACCGAAGGATATTAACTTTGAACAAAAATATAATAGTAACTTTTTAGTTATAAAAAACTTAACTTTCAACCAAAAACAATTACTTTTCTACCAAAAGATGGAATATACGATCGCAAAACATTACTTTTTAGCAATATTGTTGAATTTTTATCAAAATAATTAAATTTTTATTCAGAAGAGATGAATTCTGAATAAATAATTTGACAGTAGACTTTGTAATTAAAGATAATTAGATTTTAACAACAACAAAAAGAGTTTTTAACATAATAGTCGTATTTTTAACAATATAATGATATTTTCATCCAAAAGATGTTCATTCTAAATTACTTTTCTACTAAAAGGAGCATTTTTTATCCATTTCTATCATATTTTGGTTTAGAATTAATCTCCTTGGTTTAAAATTCATCAATTCTTTTCTTGAAAGTTCAACTATTTTGTCAAAAACTCGTCTCTTCTTGTCTACAAAAAAATTATTTTTTAATACATTAGTTGTATTTTCCAAATATAATTAAATTTCATCCATAAAAAGGTGAATTATGAACTATGAACATAAAAGTAGCTTTTTAAATTAAAAAGAACTAACTTTTTTAATAAAAAATATTAATTTTCTTCCAAGAGATGGATGGAATTTCCAATCGAAAAAAAGAATATTTTTAAAAAATATTTTTGAATTGTTAACAAAATTATTAAATTTTTATCCAAAAGAAATGAATTCTGAATAAAAAAATTTAATAGTAGACTATTTAATTAAAGAGAATTAGATTTCAACAACAACAAAAAATACTTTTTAACATAATAGTTATATTTAATCTTTAATTAAAAAGTCTGCTTTTACATTTTTGATTTAAAACTCATCTTTATTGGATGAAAATTAAATTATATTGTTAAAATTTTAACTATTTTGTTAAAAAATCATATTTTTGTCAACACGAAAATACAACTTTTTGACAAAATAGTTGAATTTTAAACCAAAGGATATTAATTCTATACCAAAAATATAATAGAAACGGATTAAAAATTCATCTTTTGGGGTTGGAAAATCCACTGTTTTGTAGAAAATTCGTCATTTTGGCTTGAAAATTCAACAATTTAGTTGCATTTTTTTCCTTCTTGAACGTAAAATCTTTCTTTGTTGAAAATTCAACTTTTTGTTTGAAGAATAGCCTTTTGTCTATATTCAACTGTTTTTTATTCTAAATTAATATTGTTTTTAATCAATTATCATGTTTCTAGTTGATAATTCATCTTTTATGTTTGAAAATTCAATTACTTTGATAAAAGTATAACTACCTTGTTAAAAATTAATTTTTTTTAGTTGTACATTTATCTCTAGTGTGAAATTTTTGTAACTAAAAATTAAACTATTCCATTTGTAACAATTTGGTTGAAATTTATTTTTCTCCCTTGATTGAAAAATCTTTGTTGGTTTAAAATTCAACTTTTTTGTGGAATTGCATTGTTTTTTTTTGCAACTTTAAATCGGTTTTAGTTGAAATATGTATCAACTATTACGTATTAATTTGAGAATTCATCTTTTTAATGTTGAAAACTCAACTATCTAGATAAAGGTTGAACTATTTTGTTAAAAATTAATTGTTTTGTTTTAAAATTAACTTCTTTCGTTAAAAATTTAACTATTTGGTTGAAAATTCTTTTTTTTCGTTCAAAAACTTTTTTTTTAACTGAAAATTAAACTGTTTTGTAGAAAATGCTTAATTTTGAAATAAGAACTCAACAAGTTGTTAGAAAATTTACTTTTTAGTTAAAAATTCAGATTTTTGTTTGTAAATTTAAAAAATTTAATAAAAAAATTCAACTCTTACGTTGGCAAATTGTATTTTGATTGAATTTGAATTTGAATATTTAGTTGGAATTTAACTATGTCGATAAAAATTCAACTACTTAGTAGAAAGTTGAACCACTTTGTGAAAAAATATTTGTTTGTTGAAAATTTATCTCTGATTGAAAATGAAACTATTTGTTTAAAAATTCATCTGTTTTGTTGTTAACCAATATTTTAAAAAGCAATATTAAATACTTAAATAAGAAAGAAACTTACTTAATTCTTCCAAAGTCCGGATATTCTCTACGATCTTCAGCCTCTCCTGCAAAAGAACTTCCACTTCTTGATCTTCGAGAACTTCCATAATTTCACATCTGTCCTTCTCCCTTCCCTCATAAACCTTAGTTGCATGTTCCAAAAGCTTTTTTACAGATTTTTCAGGCAAGTTTGTCGCCTCAGAAGCAAAAGAACGATAACCTAATACATTTGTTTGAAAATATTTGAGGTTATGTTCGCCCATCAACTTTAATCGAGCCCGAAAGCCTCTATTTCTTCCACATATATTTACAAAACTACAATAATCACGACAAATGCGAGTGAAGAGCTTCATTATTTTGAGCAAATACTGTCATGCTAACCTTTTCCGAGATTTTTCAGGTAAAACTCACGTGCTACAAACAAAATTCGGAGAAACCGCGTCGTCTGCTAGCGAAAGCAGTCCTACCAATATTTCCGAATTTTTATATAATAACAGCTGATTTTTACAATTTATAAAATTTGGAAAATAACTTGATAAAATATGCATTATTGTTTGAAAATCGTAATAAACAAGGGTTAGATTTGTCAAAATATGAAATTTTTTTGTTTTTTGTGTTTTGATTTTAAAACGAATGGATAGAGAAGAGAGAGATTTGATAACTGGCATGTTTTTAGATTGGTAATATGGAACTTTTCTCTGCGAAGGGATCGTTTTGTTCGAGGAGGAGAAAAGTGGCGAAATAATACATCTATTTTTAAAATAAAATAATAATAATTTTCCTGAAAAAGCGCAGTAAATTTCTTTCTGTTTCGAGTCTTTTGAAGTTGCCAGTTTTTTATCCAGCGAAAGTTCCCGTTTTAAAGGTAAAGTATAATTTTGCAGTATCGACTTTTACAAAAACAGATACCTTGGAGCACGCGTCCTTATTATTGACAAATTTTTTTAATCTTTCCTGAATACATTGCGTTGCACTTTCATTTCTTATTAAATTCTTAATTTTATTTCCAAAAAGGTGGTCATTCCAATTTATTTTTCATTAATATATCATTGATAAACTTATTTTTTAAATATATATTACGTATTTAATTTTAGGATAAAAAGATAAGATAAATATTAAATTATTAGGATAAAAATTATACAATCTTTAGGAGCGGATAGTGTTATTAAGAAACACTAAAAACAAATTTTAAAACATAGAATTTTATCTAAGTTTTCAGAAAAAATCAACAGATTTTTGGACTCAAAAATTTGTATATTTTTATCGACTTTGTTTATAAAGTAAGTAATTGCATGATAATCGATTATAATTATCCACTACAATTAATGGAGGAAGTGTGTTTATATATAATTAAATAATATTTTTATTGTGAAAATATCATTGTTTAGCTGTTTAAAATGATGCGCAATTATAAAATATTTTAATATCATTATATTAGGAAAGTTTTTTCTGGGTTACTTTATTCGAAATTGTTGATGTTTGTTGAAATTAATTTTTTTCAGAGTGAATTTTAATATGATACTTTAAACCTGAGAGATAAGCTTTACTGAAAAATGAAAACAATTACGAAATTTGTCGTCTCTGTCCTTCATTTTGATTTTTATATATAAGTTCGTGGAATCAAAAAAAAATGCTTTTGAGAAAAATTAAATTCATTATCGAAAAATGGGGGGAAAATTTGCAGGTTGGAGGAAAGTGTATCCCCATTTTTGTAAGATGCAATAAATAGAATTATAAAGTTCAGTAGAGCGTGGGATGAAACAAAGGTATTATGGAGCAATATCTTTGGATGAAAAGAGAAAGAACGAATGCGATCAGGAACGAATCATAAATTTTAAGAACCCTGAGTTACAAAAAATTTCTTTGTCTCTTTGGTCAAATCAGATAAAATTTACGAACTTCTAAATGCCTGACAAGAAATAAGTTTATTATTCTTCTAAATATTTTTATATACATTATAAATAAATTATTTATAAATAAATTTCCCTCCATACAAATTTTCGAAACAAAATTCCAAACAGAACATTCCCGAAATAATCAAAAAGCCGAAATATAAAAACCCGAATTTTAAAATAACCATATAATAAAAGTCCTAAAACAGTTTTTAATCTTTAATTCCCGAATTGAACAATTCCTGAATAATAAAATTTACGAAAATTTCAGAACAATAAAATTCCGCAATATTAATATTTCCGAATAATAAAATTTACGAAGAATAACATTCCCTAATTGAAAAGTTTCCGTATAATAAGATTCCCGAATTTGAAAATTCCCAAATAATAAAATTCCCGAATAGTTTATAATATTACCGAATTAGAAAATTCCGGAATAATAAAATTTTCGAATAATAAAAATCCCGAATAATAAAATTCCCTCATTGAAAAATTCCTCAATAATAAAATTCCAAAATTAGAAAATTTCCGAATAATAAAATCCCTGAATCATACATTTCCCGAATTGAAAAATTCCCGAATAATGTCATTCCCGGGGCGACTAAAAAATCCCAAAAATAAAATTCTCGAGATGGTAAAATTCCCCCCAAAAAAAGTGGCTGAATTAAAAATCTCCCGAATATTCATAATTACCTAATTAGAAAATTCCTGAATAATAAATTTCCAGAATAATAAAAAATTCCGGAAAAGTTTATAATATTACTGAATTGGAAAAACTCAATATAATAAAATTCCTCTGAAAAACTGAAAAATTCCCAGAAATAATATTCCCTAATAATAAAATTACTGATTTATAAAACACTCGAAAAGTTCACGGTGACGACTGAAAAAAATAAAATTCCTGAATAATAAAATTACCATATTATTAAATTCTTCAATTGAAAAATTCCCTAATAATAAAATTTCTAATTTATAAAATTCCCGAACAATAACATTCTCGAATAATAAAATGTATGTATTGGAAAATTCCAGAATAATGCTATTCCGATATAACACAATTTTCAAAAAATAAATTTTCCGATTTATAAAATTCCTGAATAATAAAATTCCTGATTAATTAAATTCCTGAATAATAAAAATTCCGCGAATAAAATTTCCGAAGAATAAAATTACCGAATAATAAAATTCAAGAATAATAAAATTCTGGAATAAAAAAATTCCTGAATAATAAAATTCCTGATTTATAAAATTCCCGAATAATAAAATTCTCGAATAATAAAATGTACGTATTGGAAAATTCCCGAATA
>JAAAKG020144552.1:12109-50188 GCA_010014905.2 Druon quercuslanigerum
ATGCTATTCCGATATAATACAATTTTCAAATAATAAATTTTCCGAATTATAAAATTCCTTAATAATAAAATTCCTGAATAATAAAATTCCTGATTAATAAAATTCCTGAATAATAAAAATTCCGCGAATAAAATTTTCGAAGAATAAAATTACCGAATAATAAAATTCAAGAATAATAAAATTCCGGAATAAAAAAAGTCCTGAATAATAAAAATTCCTGATTTATAAAATTCCCGAATAATAAAATGTACGTTTTGGAAAATTCCCGAATAATGCTATTCCGATATAATACAATTTTCAAATAATAAATTTTCCGAATTATAAAATTCCTTAATAATAAAATTCCTGATTTATAAAATTCCTGAATAATAAAATTTCCGAAGAATAAAATTCCTGAATAATAAAAATCTGAAATAAAAAATTTCCAAACAATAAAATTCCCGAATAATGAAATTTCTGATTTATAAAATTCCCGGATAATAAAATTCCTGAACAATTTAAAATATTACCGAATTGAAAAATTTCCGGTGATGACTAACTAATTTTAATGCCGAAAAATCACATTCCCGACACGGTAAAATTACCAAAATATAAAATTCTCGACGCTGTAAAATTCCCGAATAATAAAATTCCCTTATTATAAAATTCCTCAAATAATAAATTTTCCGCATTGACAACTTCCCCAATAATAACATTCCAAAATTGGAAAATTTCCGAAGAATAAAATCCCTGAATTATAAATTTCCCGAATAATGCAATTCCCGAGGAGACTGAATAATCCCAAAAATAAAATTCCCGAGATGGTAAAATTCCCAAAAAATAAAGTGCCTGAATTGGAAATTCTCGAATAATAAAAATTACCTAATTATAAAATTCCTGAATAATAGAATTCCTGATTTGTAAAATTCCCGAATAATAACATTCCGGAATAATAAAATTTCCGAAGAATAAAATTCCTGAATAATAAAATTCGAGAATAATGAAAGTGTGATATAAAAAAATTTCCAAACAAAAAAATTCCCGAATAATGAAATTTCTGTTTTATAAAATTCCCGGATAATAAACTTCCTGAACAGTTTATAATATTACCGAATTAGAAAATCTCCGGTGATGACTAAAAAATTCTGAAAAATAAAATCCATTTCACGGTAAAATTACCGAAAAATCAAATTCTCGATGCTGTAAAATTTCCGAATTAGAACATTCCCGAATAATGAAATTCCCTTATTGGAAAATTCCTCAAATAATAAATTATCCGTATTGAAAAATTCTCCAATAATAAAATTATTAAATTGGAAAATTTCCGAATAATAAAATCCCTGATTTATAAACTTCCCGAATTGAAAAATTCCCGAATAATGCAATTCCCGAGGAGTCTGAATAATCCCAAAAATAAAATTCCCGAGATGGTAAAATTCCCAAAAAATAAAGTGCCTGAATTGGAAATCTCACGTATAATAAAAATTACCTAATTATAAAATTCCTGAATAATAAAATTCCTGATTTATAAAATCCCCGAATAATAAAATTGCGGAATAATGAAATTTCCGAAAAAATAAAATTCCTGAATAAGAAAATTCGAGAATAATAAAAATCTGAAATAAAAAAAATTTCCAAACCATAAAATTCCCGAATAATGAAATTTCTGATTTATAAAATTCCCGGATAATAAAATTCCTGAACAGTTTAAAATATTACACGGTAAAATTACCGAAAAATAAAATTCTCGACGCTGTAAAATTCTCGAATAATAAAATTCCCTTATTAGAAAATTCCTCAAATAATAAATTTTTCGCATTGAAAAATTCCCCAATAATAAAATTTTAAAATTGGAAAATTTCCGAATAATAAAATCCCTCAATTATAAATTTCCCAAATTGAAAAATTCCCGAATAATGCAATTGGAAAACTTCTGAATAATCAAAATTACTGAATTATAAAATTCCCTAATAATAAAATTCTTGAATTATACAATTTCCGAATGATAAAATTCCGGAAAAGTTTATAAGATTACTGAATTAGAGAAATTCAGAATAATGAAATTCACCCGAAAACTGCAAAATACCCAAAAATTAAATTCCCTAATAATAAAATTACTCATTTTTAAAACTCCCGAACAGTTAATAATATTACAGAATTGGAAAATTCCCGATTAATAAATTTCTTAAATAATAAAATTCCTGAATTGGAAAACTCTCTACTAATACAATTTTCAAATAATAAAATTCCGGAACAGTTTCTAATATTACCGAATTAAACAATTCCTGAATTATAAAATTCCTGAATAATAAAATTCCTGATTGATAAAATTCCGAAATAGTAAAACTTCCGAAGAATAAAATTCCTAAATAATAAAATTCCCGAATAATAATTTTCCAAATAATAAAATTCCCGAATAATGAAATTCCTGATTTATAAAATTCCCGAATAATAAAATTTCCGAGGAATAGAATTTCCGAAGAATAAAATTCCTGAATAATAAAATTTGAGAATTATAAAATGCCGGAATAAAAAAATTACCAAATAATAAAATTCGTGATTTATAAAATTCCAGGACAGTTTATAATGTTAACGAATTGGAAAATGTCCGATGATGTCTAAAAAATTCCGCAAAATCAAATTCCCGACATGCTACAATTACCGAAAAATAAAATTCTCGACGCTGTAAAATTCCCGAATAATAAAATTCCTTTATTGGAAAATTCCTCAAATAACAAAGTTTCCGTATTGAAAAATTTCTCAATAATAAAATTCAAAAATTGGAAAATTTCCGAATAATAAAATCTCTGTATTATAAATTTCCCGAATAATATAATTCCCGGGGAGATTAAAAAATCCCAAAAATAGAATTCCCGAGACTGTAAAATTCCAGAAAAATAAAGTGCCTGAATTGGAAATCTTCCGTATAATCTAAATGACTGAATTATAAAATTCTCTAATAATAAAATTCCTGAATTATACAATTTCCGAATGATAAAATTCCAGAAAAGTTTATAATATTACTGAATTAGAGAAATTCAGAATAATGAAATTCCCCTGAAAACTGAAAAATACGCAAAAATGAAAATCCCTAATAATAAAATTACTGATTTATAAATCTCCCGAACAGTTAATAATATTACAGAATTGGAAAATTCCCGATTAATAAATTCCTTGAATAATAAAATTCCTGAATTGAAAATTTTTCGAAAAATACATTTTTCAATAAATAAAATTCCCGAACAGTTTCTCATATTACCGAATTAGAAAATTCCCTAATAATAAAATTCCTGAATTATAAAATTCCTGATTTATAAAATTCCTGATTTATAAAATTCGCGAATGATAAACTTCAAGAAAAATAAAATTCCGAAATAATAAAATTTCCAATGAATAGAATTCCTGAATAATAAAATTTCCAAATAATAAAATTCCCGAACAATGAAATTCTTGATATATAAAATTCCTGAAGAGTTTATAAATATACCGAAATGGAAAATTTCCAGTGATGACTAAACAATTCCGAAAAATCAAATTCCCGAAACGGTAAAATTACCGAAAAATAAAATTCTCGACACTAAAATTCCCGAATTAGAAATTTCACGAATAATAAAATGCCGGAATCATAAAATTTCAGAATAATCAAATTTTCAAATAATAAAATTCTTGAATAATAAAATTCCAAAATTTGAACATTTCCGAATAATAAAGTTTCCGAATTGGAAACTTCATGAACAATAAAATTTCCGAATAATAAAATTCCTGAATAATGAAATTCAAAAATAATAGAATTTTCGAAAAATATAATTCACGAATTCGAAAATTCCCGAATAATAAAATTTCCGTACTGGAAACTTCCCGAATAATAAAATTCCGGAATAATAAAATTATCGAAGAATAAAAATAGAGATTAATACAATTCCAGAATAAAAAAATTTCCAAAAATGTAATACCCTAATAATAAAATTACTCATTTATAAAAATCCTGAACAGTTCATAATATTACCGAATAGGAAAATTCCCAAATAACGAAATTCACGGTGATGACTGAAAGAATAAAATTCCCGAATAATAAAATTCTCGTATTATTAAATTCACGAAACATAAAATTCCGGAATAATGAAATTTCATAATAATAAAATTTTAACATAATAAAATCCCTGAATTGAAAAATTCCCGAATAATAAAATTCCAAAATTGGGAAATTTCCGACTCATAAAATCCCTGAATTGGAAAATTCCCGAACAATAAAATTCTGGAATAATAAAATTCCCAAATAATGAAATTCAGAAATAATAGGATTTCCAAATAATAAAATTTCTGAATTGGAAAATTCCCTGATAATAAAATTTCCATATTGGAAAATTCTGGAATATAGAAATTCTTGAATAATAAAACTCCTGAATTAAAAAATTCCCGAGTAATAAAATTCTTGAATAATAAAACTCCTGAATTGAAAAATTCCCGAATAATAAAATTCCAAAATTGGTAAATTTCCTAATAATAAAATTTCCGAATTGGAAAATTTCCGAACAATAAAGTTGTGGAATAATAAAATTTCCGAATAATAAAATTCCCAAATAATGAAATTCAGAAATAATAGGATTTTCGAATAATAAAATTCCTGAATTGGAAAATTCCCTGATAATAAAATTTCCATATTGGAAAATTCCCGAATAAAGAAATTCTTGAATAATAGAACTCCTGAATTAAAAAATTCCCGAATAATAAAATTCTTGAATAATAAAACTGCTGAATTGAAAAATTCCCGAATAATAAAATTCCAAACTTGGGACACTTCCGAATAATAAAATTCCCAAATAATGAAATTCCGAAATTGGAACATTTCCGAATAATAAAATTTCCGCATTGGAAAATTTTCGAATAATAAAATTCTCGAATAAAGAAATTCAGAAATAATAGAATTTTCGAATAATAAAACTCCAGAATTGGAAAATTCCCGAATAATAAAATTACTTAATTGAAAAAATCCCGAATAATACAATTTTCCAAATAATAAAATTCCCGAACAGTTTATAATGTTACCGAATTGGAAAATTCCCCAATTAAAGAATTCCATAATAATAAAATTCCTGATTTATAAAATTCCCGAATAATCAAATTCCGGAATAATAACATTTCCGAAAAATAAAATCCCTGAATTGGAAAATTTCCGTATTATAAAATTCCCGAAGAACGAAATTCCCGGGGTGACTGAAAAATCCCAAAAATAAAATTATCGAGACTTAAATTCCCCGAAAATATAATGCCGGAATTGGATAGTGTGATTTTTTCTTAATTATCATTTAAAATTCAAACAATAATTTTAGAAACTTTAAACATTGAAAATAATTTTTGTATGTATAAACATATTTTATTATTGTATTTTTAATAAATGAATAATATATATAAAAGAATCTAATTTTTTAAATTCAGGAATTTTCAAATACGGTAATATTATATACTGTCGGGAATTTTATAATTTGAGAATTTTATTCTTCGGGAATTTTATTATTATTTTATTCCAATTTGGCTTAAAAATGTGTATTTTTAGATAAATATTTTTTTTTGTAATAACTATATTTTTGGTTTAAAATTCATTTCTCCGTTATATTTATCTGGCAGTTTTTGTTGACTAACATTTGTCTAAAATTTGTAATTTTATTATAATTTGTTGCTGCTAAAAAATGGTTGAAGTATTTATATAATATTGAAAAATATTTTTATACTTTAACAAAAATCATTTTTTACATGTTTGGAATCAAGCTGACTCCAAAAATTGTAATAAAATTATATTATCTAAGAGATAAACCAGTCTGGAAAATGCAAATAATTACACAATTGGTCGTCTATGTCCTTGATTTTTATTTTTATATATAATTTCGTGGGATGAAAAAAAATGCTTTTTAGAGAAACTTAAATTAACTATCGAAAATTCGGGGGAAAAATTGCAGATTGAAGGAAAATGTTTCCTAATTTTTATAAGATGCAATAAATAGAATTATAAATTTCAGTAGAGCGTGGGATGAAACAAAGATATTATGAAGCCGATATATAAAAATCCCGAATTGAAAAATAATTATACAATAAAATTCCTAAACAGTTTATAATATTACTGAGTTTGAAAATTTCGGACAAGAAATTTCCGAATTATAAAATATCTAACGAACAATACAAGTTTATAATTAAATTTAAACAATAATTTAAAAAATTCATTGAAAATTATAAAAAAAATTGGATGACTAAAAACTCGAAAAAATAAAATTCCTAACACTAAAAATTCTGATTAATAAAATGCTCGAATTGGAAATTCTTTAAAATTATAAGTTAAAAAAAAAGTATTTCAAATTACGAAATTTATCAATTTTAATTTTTCATGTATATGTTTTTTTTAATTTAGGGAAAATTTGATTTTTTTAGAAGAAATTTTAAGGGTTATGATACTTTTATTGATTTTTTAATTTATGTTTAACTTGTTATTAGTTTCATTTTATTTTACAATATAAATTATTATCTTCAGTCTAAACACAGCCAGGAAAGGAAAATAGATGTATGAACAGGGCTCTGAATATTATTGATTAATTGTAGATTCAGAATAGAGTAAATGAGGGACCAGAAATAAATTCGTTAACAAAAGAACTTTGATTGCTTTTCAAAGCTGCCAATTATAATCCGTCTATAATTAAGCAATTTTTCAATTTAGTCCGTATAGATTATACAATGATAAAATTGTTAAGTATAAAAAATATTCAAAATTAGACAATATAGAAATCCTTCTTTCAATTTATATAAATAAATATAATATTATAATATTAATATTAATATAAAGAATTTTATTTATTGAAATATAAATTCCTGGATAAGAAAAACACGGAATTTAAAAAAGTCCAAACTTTAATTTTAAAGGATATAAAAAAACGAATTAATTTTGAATTATTCAATTTACAATGGCTGAATTATTTAGGCCTTGAATTCAACTTGTACTAATTGGAAGGAGGATTTCTAAATTGTCAGGTTCTTAATTATTTGTTATTAACAGAATTTTTCATTGTAGAATCTCTCGTAGAATCTATAAGGATGAAATTCAAAATTGTTCAATTATAGGCAGAATTCAATTTTTAGTTTTGAAAATCAATCAAAATTCTCCAGTTCACAAATTTATTTCTGATCCTTCATTCACCCGATTCTGAAGTTAGTCAATAATATTCTGAGAGCTTTGAATACTTTTTTTAATTCTTAAAAACTTTGATTGCTTTTCAATTCTTTTTTGTTCTTTTTAGTATAATATTAAATTAGAGATTGAATTATAAAGATTTTTAATTATTGAAAATAAAAAAGCCTGAATTATAAAACTAAATTAAAGTAAAAAATTGAAAATTAATAGAATAAAAAATCCTGTAACATAAAAAGGAACATTAAAAAATTTAACAATTATTTAAACTAATAAACAAATTAATAATTTAAAAATTAAGAACAATTCTGAATTTAATCATAATAGATTCGATAAGGATTAAATTAAGAATTTTTTAATTACAGACGGATTTCTATTTGCAGTTCTAAAAAGCAATTAAAATTCTCCAGTTAACAAATTTATGTCTGGTCCTTCATTTACCCTATTCTGAAATTAATCAATAATATTCGGAGCGCTGTTCAGATACTGAGTATGTTACTTTCCTGACATTTTTTAGACTAAAAAATATAATTGAAGTTCTAAAACAAAATTAATTTATTATGAAGTTAAAAATAAATTTAAAAACCCCATCACTGAATTTTTAAATTTGCAATATTCTTAAAAACCCAATAAAAGTATCATAGCCCTTAAAATTTATTTTAAAAACCATCAGATTTTCTCTGAATTAAAAAAACTCAAATACACGCGAAAAGTTAATATTTATAAATATTTTAATTTTTAATACTTTTTTTAATGTTTAACTTTTAAGGATTTTGATTTAAATGAGAAATGATACTGTTATCGATTTCCTAAACCTATTTTTAGTATAATATTTGATCATAGATTAAATTACAAAGATTTTTAATTAGTGAAATGTAAAATCCTAAATTATAAAAAAAAATCTGAAAAAGACAGAAACCAATTTCCCCTTTTCTAAATTGAAAGAATTTTTTATAAATTATCTAATTTTAAAACATTTTATTACTCAATTATTTTCAATTTGTATAATCTACAAGGAATTAATTTAAAATCATTAAATTATGTACGGATTTCAATATTCAGTTTTGAAAAGAAAACAAAACAAAATTATTTCTGGCCCTTCATTCACCCTATTCTGAAATTAATCAATAATATTCAGAACGCTGTTCAGATTTTAAACATTTTGCTTTCCTGTCTTGGTTTAAGCTAAAAAATACAATTTAAATCGTAAAACAAAAGTAATCTAATATCAAATTAAAAAAAATTAAAAAATCAATAGCTGAATAATAAATTGGAATCTTCTTAAAAAATCAATAAAAGTATCATAGCTCTTAAAATTTAATTTTAAAAAATTCAAATTTTCCCTGGATAAAAAAATCAAATTTCCAACAATAAAATAAAATTAAAATATTCTATTTTATTAAAATAATGCCTCTAATCGAAATTTGAGCACTAAAATTTATAGATACGCTCCTGAGAACCCTACATACTCTCCTGTCGGGCTAGTTTAGTCGGTTGCGAGCAATTGCGGTACTTTTATATTTATTTCAATATATTTTAACTCAAATGAAATTTGAAAAAGTGCAACGAACTAAAATCAGAAAGAAAAAGTTTTCCTGAAACTGAAAATAAAAATAAACGTCCTTGAAAATTAAAATTATCAGCGAAGTGATTAAAATATATTGATGCTTTCATGTGCAGGTTGGAATATATAGAATTCTATACGATATACATGTTGTGAAAGAAATGATGGAGCCGAGCGGGAATGAAGCACATGAAAAAATTCCAGACGGAGGTAATTTTTAATTTATTAATTATTACTTTACTCATTACAAATTTCCGCTTGTCCATTTTTATTTAATTTGTCATTTTTATTTCAAATTATGTTACATAATTTTTAAGTTCGTAAACGACAGCTTAAATTTTTAACATAAGAGTTTGCCTTTTTTATTCAAGTATTTTAAATAAAAATTTTATTTAACATATACGAGAAGTATCAATACTTTTTTTTTAAATATTTATTTTTAGAATCTATTTTAAGAATCGAATTCTTAATTTGTTAATATTTTTGTAATGTTTTTAGAGAGCATTTATCTGAATTTATTAGTAGAGGAATTTAAAATTGAGTTGGGATTTTTGGAACACAGTGTATTACAAAGTGTTACGCATTAAAGATTTCTGGACTTTTCACTTATTCTAAATTTAAACCATGTGAAAAATATTTTGGGTCAAGATTTTTTTTTTGAAATTTGAGGATAAAATTTCAATCTTAGATTTGATATTTTTCCAGGGTGTTGTCGAAAATAGACTTGAATTGCGCAGGATATTTTTTACCGTTATGTTAAATTGATATTGATAGCAAGAATAGAACTTTGTACATATAAATAAAAATGTAGAAATATTCAAATTTTAAGGCGTTCAAATTTAAAAATTTTGTTTTTATCTTCACAAAATTAAAAAAATTCTCTTTTTCTGTAAAAATTTGTTTGCTTAATGATATGATAAAGAAAATGTTTGTTTTTTCATATTTATTCATTAAAAAATACGATAAGGAAATATTTAAATAAAATAAAAATAAAGTATTTCTTTTTAAATATTTCTGAATGCTAAAGAACAATTACAAGAATAAGATTTTTATTTCATGAATAATAATTCAAACAGCTACTATGCAAATTTTTAACAACAAAAAAACTTGCATCGAGAAATTAATTCATTATTGTATTTTTGATAAATAAATAATATTTTTTTGAAGTAATTGTTTAACTTCGGGAATTTGATAGTGTCAGCTATTTTATAATTCGGCAATTTTTGGTCGCTATCAACAATCGGGCATTGTCAGATTCGGTAATATCATCAACTGTTTCATGAAAACAATTTTAAATTCGTTCTTTGAAACGTTCCTAATTTTTTCGTTTGTCTTAACTTTATTTTATTTGTAAATAAATAACTTTGTTTTTAATTGTTATTTATAATAATATTAACATAAATCACAAACATTTATACATAAATATAAAGAATGTAAAATTATTTAAATTTTAAGAGATTCAATTTTTTTTTTAATAAAAATTTGTTTTCTAAAGTTGGATATAAACTTGACTTATCTATAAAATTCAATCTCAAATCTTTTTAGTTTTTATATTTTTAAAATTTTGTTATTTTAAATTTATAATTAGAATTGTAAAAAATATTTGCCGATGATTTAAAGGTGAGATCATTTTGAATTAAAAATGTTAGAAGAGGAGAAAATACTCAAAATTAAACAAATTTATCGATCATTTTAAATTAAATATTTTTATGATTAAATTGTTTAAAGTTTTAAGATTTCAACATGGTTTAGTATTGAAATTTTAAAACTGAACCTTTTTTGAATTTAAAATGTTAAAAATGTTTCACGTTTTTAGGTTTTATTGATATTTTTCAAAATGTATCGCTAGGCTCGAATTTCTCCAAATATTCTTTAACACTTATTTTTATTTTTAATAATGATAGTATAACTTACTATATAAACATAAAAATGGTTAAATTATTCTTATTTGAAGACTTTCAAAACCTAGAATCTTTTCTAATCTCAATAAAATTTTAAACATTTTGCAGTTTTAAATTTTTTGTAATTTTATTGTTAAAGATAGTTTTGAATTGTAAAAAATGGTGTTTTCAATTTTTAATCGAAAATGTTGAATTCTCTCAAGCTACGCTAAATTTGTTTTCTGATTTTTAATACTTTTCATATTTGAGTATTTTTTCTTATATAAAAATATTATAATTCGACAATTTAGTATTAAAATCGTTCAAAATTTTACAATTACCATTAAAGCTTATGAGTAGAAAATTTTAAATTATTAAAATTTGAAATTGAAAAATTTCAAATTGCGAGAATCCGCCTTCAAAGTTTTTTTTTCAAATTGCAAACTTTAAAAGTTCGATATTCGTAATTCAAAAACGTTTAAAGTCGTTTAATTTTAAATTCAAATGTTACAAAAAATGAAGGTAAATTATGAATTTCTCTCATTTAAAAACAATTGAAGTTGATAAGATTAACAGTTTCGAAAAAAATATTTTAAACTCAGATTTGAAATCCTTCAAGATGAATAACAACAAAAAGAGTTATGTACTCAATATTCCTCAACAAATAATGTTATTTTTATTTACTTTTTTCATGATAATTATTTTAAAGAAAAGTAAAATTACTTTTCTAACATAAAAGATGACTTTTTTTGTACTTTCAAAAAAGTAATTAAATTTTGAACAAAATAATTAAATTTTCTACCTAAGAAATGTAGTTTTAATCAAAATAAATAAATTATGAAACCAAAGGACAAATTTTCAACAAATAAAGATTTTCCAGTAATGAAAAAATGAAAAGTTCATCTATTGTTTGCTCTTCAAGCCAAAAGACGATTTTTCTGTACAAAAATTGAATTTTCCACCAGAAAATATGAATTTTTACCAAAAAAGTTAGGTTTAAAAAAATTGTTAAATTTTCAACCAAAAGAAATAAACTTCTATAAAAAAAATTAATTTTCAATCAAGTAGTTCAAAAAAGATGTATTTTTTTACTAAAATGGATGAATTTTTTATTTAAATTGAACAATTTAAAAAAAAGTTGAATTCACTTTATATTATATCATTTTACTTTTCAAAACTAAAATACGAATATTTTAATATTTCAAGACCAGAATATGAATTTTAATCCAAAAGTAAATTTTGTACCAAAATAGTTGATTTTTTAACCCAACAGATTCAACATTTTTACTAAAATAGATGAATTTTTGAAAGTCGGTTGATTTGTTAACACCAAAATATGTATTTTATATGAAATGTAAATTTTTTACAAAATAGTTAAATTTTAAACACACAAATATGAATTGTAATCAAACCGTAATTTTTCTACAAAAATATTTGAATTTTTAACCCAAGAGACGAATTTTTTCAATTTTTTTTAGCTCATAGTTCGAGTGTATTCGATTTTTAAAGAAAATGTTCATAAAATATTTAATTGCCCAAAATAAGTAATAAACAATTTAATTTTCTAAAAACTATGGAGTGGGATATTATTTAATTGATGTATACTTGACGACTGTGCGACACTTTTTTCCTTTTCATCACTTCATTAAAAATGGCGTGTCCAATTCAGGAAATTTGACTCCTATCCGAAATATTTTTCCTATCCAAAATATATGTCCTGCCCAAAACATTTTTTCACCCTAAATAGTTGATTCATCAAAAATATTGTTTCTATTCAAAATATTTTGTCTATCCTAAATAGCTGTCCTATCCAAAATATTATTTCTATTAAAAATATTTTTTCTATCTAAACTATTTGCCCTATCCAAAATATTTTTTCTTTAAAAAAAACGTATCCTATCCAAAATATTTTTTCTATACAAGAAATTTCTCCTATCCAGAACTTTTTCTATCTAAAATATTTTTTCCATCCAAAATATTTTTTCTTTTCAGAAAATTTCTCCTATCCAAAATATTTCTTCTATACAAAATATTTTTTCTATACAAAATATTTTTCCTATCCTAAATGTTTCTCCCCAGCCATGCTATTTTTTCTATCCAAAATATTTTTCCTATCCAAACTTATAATGTTTCTATCTAAAATATGTTTCCTATCCAAAATATTTTTTCTGTATAAAATATTTTCGCTATTCAAAATATTTTTCTATCCAAAATATTCTTGTTCTATCAAAAATATGTTTTCTATTCAAAATATTTTTTCTATAGTAAATATTTATCCTATACATAATATTTCTTCTATCCAAAATATTTTTCCTATTCAAAATAATTTTGCTGTACAAAATATTTTTTCTTTTCAGAAAATTTCTTATATTCAAAATATTTTTTCTATGCAAAATATTTGTCCTATCCGAAATGTTTCTCCTAGCCATCCTATCTAAAATATATTTTCTATCTGAAATATTTTCCCTATTAAAATATTTTTTCTATCCAAAATATTTTTTTTATCCAAATTATTTTTTCTATATAAAATATTTATCTATGCAAAATATTTCTCCCATCCAAAATACTTTTTCTGTCAAAAACATTTTCCCTATTAAAATATTTTTTCTCTCCAAAATATTTTTTCTATCCAAATTATTTTTTCTATATAAAATATTTGTCTATGCAAAATATTTCTCCCATCCAAAATACTTTTTCTGTCAAAAATATTTTTCCTATACAAAATATTTTTTCTATACAAAATATTTGTCTTATCCAAAATGTTTCTCCTATCCATAATATTTTTTCCATCCAAAATGTTTCTCCTATCCATAATATTTTTTCTGTCCCAAAGATTTTTCCATCCAAAATATTTTTTCTATCAAAAATATATTTTCTATATGAAATATTTTCCCTATTAAAATATTTTTTCTATCCAAAATATTTTTTCTATATAAAATATTTGTCTTTATCTAAAATGTTTCTCCTATCCATAATATTTTGCTATCCAAAATGTTTCTCCTATCCATAATATTTCTTCTATCCAAAATGTTTCTCCTATCCATAATATTTTTTCTGTCCCAAATATTTTTGCTACCCAAATAATTTTCTATCCAAAATATTTTTTCTACCAAAAATATATATTCTATCTAAAATATTTTTCTATCAAAAGTATATTTTCTATCTAAAATATTTTTCCTATCCAAAATATTTTTTCTATCCAAATTGTTTTTTCTATACAAAATATTTGTCCTGTGCAAAATATTTTTCCTTTTCAAAATATGTTTTCTATCCAAAATATTTTTTCTATCTAAAATATTTTTCCTATTTAAAAAATGTTTTCTATCCAAAACATTTTTCCTATCCAAATATTTTTTCTATACAAAATATTTGTCCTATGCAAACTATTTCTCCTTTCCAAACCAGTTTTTCTATCCAATATACTTTTTCTATACAAAATATTTTTCGTATCTAAACTATTTTTTCTATATAAAATATTTTTCCTTTACAAAATTTTTCTCCTATCCATAAATTTTGTTATCCAAAAAATGTCTCCTATCCAAAATATTTGTTTTGTCCAAAATATTTTTTTATCAAAAATATTTTTCCTATTCAAAATATTTTCTGTACAAAACATTTTTCCTATCCAAATTATTTTTTGTATACAAAATATTTATCCTATGCAAACTATTTCTCCTATCGAAAACAGTTTTTCTATCCAAAATAAGTTTTCTATACAAAATATTTTTTTTATTCAAATTTTTTTTCTATACAAAATATTTGTCCTATGCAAACTATTTTTTCTATGCAAAATATTTTTCCTATCCAAATTAATTTTTCTATACAAAATATTTTTCCTTTCCAAAACTTTTCTCCTAACCATAAGTTTTTTATCTAAAAAATGTCTCCTATCCAAAATATTGTTTTCTGTCCAAAATATTTCTTTTGTCCAAAATATTTTTTTTATCAATAGTACATTTCGACACGTGTGTGAGAGGTGATTATTTAGCGCACGAGACGCTTTTCGCACGAGCGAAGCGAGTGAGAAAAGTCTCGTGCGCTAAAAATCACCTTTCACACAAGTATCGAACAGTATTTTATACCACGAATGCCGAAAAATCATGTCAAAGTTGAGATTTTGAGGTTAAAGTGGTATAAAAATATTTTTCCTATTCAAAATGTTTTTCATCCAAAACCTTTGCAAAGTATTTCTTCTATCCAAAACAGTTTTTCTATCTAAAATACTTTTTGTATACAAAATATTCCACCTATGCAAACTATTTCTCCTATCGAAAACAGTTTTTCTATCCAAAATACTTTTTCTATACAAAATATTTTTCGTGTTCAAATTTTTTTTCTATACAAAATATTTGTCCTATGCAAACTATTTTTTCTATCCAAAACAGTTTTTCTATCCAAAATACTTTTTCTTTACAAAATATTTTTCGTAACCAAATTTTTTTGTATGCAAAATATTTGTCCTATGCAAACTATGTCTCCTATCCAAAACTTTTCTCCTATCCATAAATTTTTTGATCCAAATAATGTCTTTTATCCAAAATATTTTTTCTGCCCAAAATATTTTTCCTATCCAAAATATTTTTCTATCCAAAATATTTAACCTATCCAGAATATTTTTCTATCCAAAATATTTAACCTATCCAGAATGTTTCTTCTATACATAATATTTTTTATCCAAAAAATGTCTCCTATCCAAAATATTTTTCCTATTTAAAATATTTGTCCTATTCAAAATGTTTCTCCTATTCATATTATTTTTTCTATCAAAAATATTTTTCTATCCAAAAAATGCCTCCTATGCAAAATATTTTTTTGTCAAAAATATTTGCTCTATCCGAAATATTTTTATCCAAAAAATTTCTCCTATCCAAAATATTTTTTTCTGTCAAAAATATTTGTTCTATCCAAAATATTTTTCCTATTCAAAATGTTTTTCTATCCAAAATATTTTTCCTATTCAAAATGTTTTTCTGTCCAAAATATTTTTCCTATCCAAAAGTACTTTTTCTATTCATAATATTTTTCCTGACCAAAATATTTTTCTTGTCTAAAATATTTATTTTTTATTCAAAATATTCGTCCTATCCAAAATATTTTACCTAGCAAATTAAATATTTTTTCCTTTCTTTAGATTCAGTCTTCGTTTGGCAAGATTATCTCGATGCGACAGAAAGCACCGAAGTCCCCCAAATTTTATTTCCCCATGTGGAATTAACCCTACAAAGTGGAATCGAAATAGGAATGTCTTTGGAAGTCCCAACACGAAAATTTGCCGAGGACGAGGAAATGTCTTATTGGGTTGCTTCCATAGTCATGGCTTGTGGTCCACTTCTCAGATTAAGATATTTTGGTGGAGACGATAGATCTTTAGAATTCTGGTGTAATCTCACAAAAGAAGCAGCTCACGAACTTGGCTGGTCTGTTAGAAACAACAAAAAATTGGAACCACCGGAAGAAATTTTTAAGAGATCGCCAGATTGTCTTGAAAAACTTCCTGATTTTTTAATCCAGGCGAGGTCTGTTCCCCAGGAAATGCTTTCAGGGGTTCGTTTTTTTACAGTTATTGTCACTTTTCAAGAATGTTTTATTTTCAAATTCATTTTTCATTTAGTTAGAATGCTCATTTTTCAGGAGGGACTTAGCATGGTCGACAGAATAAAGCAGGGGATGAAAGTCGAACTCAGCGATGTCCGGCATCCTTATAAATTATGGGACGCAACTGTGAGTTTTTAATTCAAGATATCAATTATTTTTTCAGATTTCTTTCTTTTAGTGTAAAGTGTTTTTAGTTCGAACTCCTTTAAATTTTCTTATACTATTTTTTGTGATGGAAGATAAACAGGGATTTTCCTGAATTTGAATACTTTAGGGTATTTAAAATATGTCAAGTAATTTTTAGTAGATCTCAAATTATTTAAAGGGACTTTAAAAGATTTTAAATATTTCAGGGTATTTTTAAGAATTCCAAGGAATTTTTTATCAATTTCAATAATTGAATAAATTTCAAAGGATTTGAAAGGTTTTATGATATTTTCAAGAGTTCCCAGGAATTTTTAAGAGCTTTAAAAAATTCAAAAGATTTTGAAGGATTTAAAATATTTTTGTGGGTATTTAAAAACATTATACAAATTTAAAAATATATTTCAATCATTTGATGGGATTCGAAAGGAGTTTAAACATTTGACGATATTTTTAAAAATTCCAAGGAATTTTCAAGAGCTTTAAAAGTTTTCAAAGAATTTAAACTATTTCAAAAGACTTTAAAAGTAAAAAAGTAAAAATACCCTAAAAGTATTTTAGGGTATTTACAAATATTCCAAGAAATTATTAATTGATTCCAATAATTTGAAGGGATTTTAAAAGCTTTTAAATATTTTAAAGTATATTTAAGAAGTCTGAGGAATTTTAAAAATCTTAAAAAAAAGTTTTATGGGATTTCAAAATATTTAAAAGAATTTGAAATATTTTAGGGTATTGCAAAATATTCCAAGGAATTTTTATAGATTTTAATATAATGTATAGAATTCCTGAAAATAGAACCAAGAAAAAAAAGAATGAATTGTAATCAAAAAGTAAAACTTATAGAAAAATAGTTGAATTTTGAACCAAAAAAGATGATTCTTTAATAAAATTGTTGTATTTTCAAATAAATAATCAAACTTATAACTAAAAATATAATCTTAAGGGGGAAGCAACTGCAAGAAAAGTAGTCGAAAAAAATAAAACGAAAATAAATTACTGATAAAAATATTATATCAGGGTTACCGCAAAAATTCATTTTAAAAATTCCCTAATTTGTTAAAAGATATTATAAAATATTCCAGGGATTTTTATAGATTTCAATAATTTGAAAGGATTTAGAGATTTTGTGGCATTTTCAAAAATTCCAAAGAATTTTTAAAAGCTTTAGAAAATTGCAAAGGATTTCGAAGGATTTAAAATATTTTTGAGTATTTTAAAATATTCTAAAATTTCTAAATATACTTTAATACTGTGAAGGGTATCCAAAGGAGTTTAAAGATTTTACGATATGTTTAAAATTCCAAGGAATTGGCAAGAGATTTAAAAAGTTTGAAAGTATTTCAAAATATTATAAACTATTTTTAATATTTTAGTGTATTTACAAACATTCCAGAAATTTTTTTAGTAGGTTTCAATAATTTTAAGGGACTTTAAAAACAACAAGAATTCAGATATTCCGCAGTATATTAAAGATTTTTCAAACAATTTCAAGGCATTTTCAAAGATTTGAAATTGTTAAAAAGAGTTTAGGTTATTGTTAAAGGTTTTTCAAGGGATTTACAAGAATTTAAAAGATTTTAGGATAATTAAAGAAAATATCAAGGAAAGTTGAACAAGTTTGTTGAAAATTCTTTTCTTTTTTGGTTGAAAATTTATTTTTTTAGTTGAAAATTCATGTATTTGGTTAAGAATTAAATTTTTGTTCAGTTGAAGATTTCTCATTGTCGTTAAAAAATACTTCTGTTTGTAGAAAATTTAACTATTCCATTTTTTGTTAAGAATTAATTTCTTTAAATTAAAAAAATATTTAGTATAAAAATTCGTTTTTTTATATATAAAATTCATCTTTCGAATTGAAAACTCCACTAGTTAGCTGAAAACTCATTTTTCTTTTTAAATTTACGTTTCTAACTGCAAATAGAACTTTTGTAGTTTAGTTTTGTAAATTTATCTTTTTTAATTGAAAATTTACATATTTAATGAAACTGTATATTTTTTGATAGAAAATTCATCTTTTGGGTATAAAGTTCAATTATTTTGTTGAGAATTCTTCTATTTATCATTTTAAAAAAATTTTTATGAAAAAAGAAACTATTTTGTTGAATATTCGTTTTATTTTTTGTTTGAATATTTATTTTTCTAAAATTTTAACTATTTTAATTATTGTTGAAAATGGAACTTTTTTAGATAAAAATTCATGTACTTCGTTCAAAATGAGTCCTTTTTGGTAGAATTTTTATCTTTTGGTTTGAAAATTCAACTAAATATTTAGTTAAAAATTTATATTTTTGGCTGAAGATTCATCACTTTAGTTGAAAATTCATTCCTTAGTTTAAAAATTTATCTTTTTTTATTTGAAAACTCAACTAAAACGTGTTTAAAAAGCATTTAGAAAGGAATTTTTTCCGCATTAATATTATTAATCTTCGAAATTTTTTGTTGAATTATTGATATTGAATTTTGTTGATATTGAATATTTTGTTGAAAAATCGCCTTTGTGCTAGAAAATTCATATTTACGGTTAAAAATAAGACCACTTGGTTCAAAATTGAACTCTTTTCCCAAAAATGTATATATTTTTAAAAATCCATTAAATACAGGTGAAGATTCGTCAGTTTAGTTGGAAATTAATTAGTTTAGTTTCAAGTTCAACTATTTGGTTGAAAATTTTAATCGTCTTTGTTGGTAGAAAATTAATGTTCCTATTTTTAAATTCTTTTTTTTTTTGCTTAAAAATTCACGTATTGCATTTAAATATTCATCATTTCAATCAAAAATTCATCTCTTTGGTTGAAGAATGAACTATTTTGTTGAAAATACGTTTTTTTCTTTTGCTGAAAATTAATTTTTTTACTGAAAATATAACTATTTAATATTTGGGCTGGAAATTCAACTAACTATTTAGTTGAAAATTCATATTATAGTTAAAAGTTCTTTTCTCAGGTTCAAAATTTATCCTTTTGATTTGAAAACTCAACTAAAAATTGTTTAAAATGCATTTAGAAAGAAGTTTTTTTCAAATTAATATTATTAACGTTCGAAAATTCAAATAATTCGTAATTATTATTAATAAAGGTAGATAAATACGATTTTTCAAATCTTAATTCAAACTGCTTATAAATGCCCATTGAATTCTCAAAGCACATAAATTTCGAGGAGATTCTCTTCTGTAAATCATATACAAAGTTTTAAAATCATGTATAAATAACAAAATGCTAAATTGAATTTTTTTTTATCCCAATTATGAAAGATTTTATATAAAAAATTGTCACTAGGTTAGAAATTTGGTCTGAAAATATAAATGCTCAGAGAATTTCCTTTTATATTTCTCCAGATAATTGAAAACGTAGGAGGTCGTCTTCTCCTTCGATACGACACACCAGGTGCTTCACCGATGAAGGATTTTTGGATTTTTTGCACATCGGAACGCCTTCATCGTCATGGATTTTCAACAACTTCCGACTCAAAGTGGTTTTTGGAACCTCCAAGTTCTATAATTGACGCTCATGCTTATGAAAAGTGGAAGGAATTGACGGAATCTGGTCCTAAAAATTACGACACGAACGCCAATCACTTCGATAATGCGAAGGAACATCCTCGTCATAAATTCGAAATGGGAATGAAGCTCGAGACGATTTCACCCGCGGATAGAATGACAATGTGTCCAGCCTCGGTTTGCAAAGTTTTTGACGATATTTTTTTTCTCGTGAGGATTGATGTTTATGATGAGGACGCCAGTTCTGAGGATATGAACGACTCATTCGTTTACGACAGTCCAGAAAAAGATACTTGGCTTTGTACAGCGGAACATCCTTATATTTTTCCAGTTGGATGGGCCGAGAAACACGACATTAGGTAACACTTGCCAATTGCCAACAAATATTATATTTCAGGGTGTCTACTTTTTACCCTACCTGGAAAACCTGGAAAATCTGGAATTTTCATTGAATTTTTGTATCTATATACCTTACAAACCCTGAAAATGACAGGGAATTTTTTCGATAGCGTACTTAATTTTCAGGATTTTCAGAAGAAAAATCTGTCCAAGTTCGATTTCAACTATTTTTTTAGTAATCAGTTGAATTGACATCTTTGTCAATTATGATATCATTCAGTTTACAATTCGTAATTTGAAAATATTTTACTTGAAAAATTCTCCCTTTTATTTTTTTATTTTTAATATAAAGAATTTTAAAGTGCATTCTTTGAAAACTTAAACAATTAAAAATTAAAAGCGTTTGAAGTTGATGATTTTTAATAAGAAACCAGTTTTATATTATCAACCCTAAATATAAATAAATAATCATTTTTAAAATGGATCTGTACTTTAAGTATTAAAAACTGATCAATAAATGATTTGATAAAACGATTCTAAGTCCGTTCAAAGTTTAAGAACTTCCAGATTGTAAATGTTTCAATTAATAATATAATATATTATTAATTAAAGGCTTTTATTAAATTAAAAATATTATTTAAGTCTAAATTATTCAATTTTTAACCTTAAATTTTTTGGGTATAAATTTGAATTATTTTGTTTCATTATCTTTTTGTTTGAATATTTATTTTTCTAACATTTTAATTTTTCTAATTTTGGTTGAAAATGGATCTATATTAGAAAATTTTTTATTTAGTTTATTCAAAATGAGCCTTTTGGTAGAAATTTAAACTGTTGGGTTAAAGATTCATTATTTTAGTTGAAAATTCATTTCTTAGGTTCAAAATTGATCTTTTGTAATTATTATTAATAAATATAGAAAATACTTATCATGTATTTTGTTAAAAAATCGCCTTTGTTCTAGAAAGTTCATATTCTCGGTTAAAAATAAGACTACTTGATTCAAAATTTATTTGAATTTTTAAAAAAATTTGAAAATTCGAGTCTTTGAAAACTCGTTTTAGTTGGTTGCATTCTGTTATTATATATTAAAAATTTTAATTTTTTTTTGTTGACATATTAACTAATACATTTTTTGTTTCGAATTTGCCTCTTCTGAATAAATATTTAGTTACATCAGTGACAGTTACTCTTTTGTTAAAAATTAATTTGTTGTTAATGAGATTTTTTTCTTTGGCTGAGAATGAATTTTTTCACTGAAAATTTAACTATTCCAGTTGCAACTTTAACTAAATTGTTAAAAAATTTGTTTGTTGTTTTTTTTTTGAAAATTATTTTTTTACTGAAATTATAACTAATTAATATTTGGATGAAAAATTATCTTTAGTTGAAAATTTTGACTTTTCTGTGAAAAACAATCTTCTGTGCTGAAAATTCTTGTTGAGTTGAAAATTAACCAAATGTTAAAATTTTGGCATACACATATGCATTTCCAATCAAATAGTCGACTAAAAAAAATTCAAAGTTAATCCAATATTTGAATTTTTAAGCGAAAAAGATCAATTTTTGAGAAGACAATTTAATATTTATCAAGAAAGTTAATTTCAACCAAAAAAGATGATTTTTCTACGATGAAATATGAATTTTCTACAAAAGAGTAAAGTTTTTAAGTTAGAAGTCGAATAATTTAGAAAACAATGAACTTTTAAATCGAAAAAAATGTGTTTTTATTAAAAAAGATCCTTTTTATC
Source organism: Druon quercuslanigerum (assembly GCA_010014905.2). NCBI lineage: Eukaryota > Metazoa > Arthropoda > Insecta > Hymenoptera > Cynipidae > Druon > Druon quercuslanigerum. Next base: position 34,032 of record JAAAKG020144552.1, read on the forward strand.
AAGAAAGGTGTATTTTTAACAAGATAGTTGAATTCTCCAGTAAAAAGCTGAACGTTCAACAAAATAGAATCAATTTTCTAACTATAAGGAAGTCTTTTTAACATAATATATTATTTTCTACCATATAGTTAAATTCTTTAAATAGTTAAATAGATTAGTTAAATTTCCAGATAAAAACTTTGATAAAAAATAACTTTGAACAACAAAAAAACGAATTTTTAACAAATTTGTTAAATTTTTAACTTAAAAGATGTATTGTCGGCCAAAAAGATGTTCTACTAAAAAAGACAAATTTTGAACAAAGTACATGAAGTTTCAACCGGATTATTTAATCTTTAACAAAATCATTTCATTTTTAAGCCAAGAAAATAAACTATCTACAAACAACATTCATTCAAACCAAAAATATGATTGTTCAATCACAAAGTTTAATTTTCTACCAAATTGTTTAATTTTCAAGCTGAAAAGATGCATTTTCTATAAAACAGTACAATTTTAAACATTTTCATATAAATATTTGTTTATTAAAAATAACACAATAAAATATTTCTAAATTAAGCAAATTATTTAAAAATTTTAAAGGTCCTAAAATTATTTTTTGAAATTAAAATAACAAAATTTGGAAAAAATATATTTTTGGATGAATTTTTTAAAAATTATAGTTATTTTAAATTCAAACAATTCTCTTAGAAACTTTAAACATTGAAAATAATTTTATTTTAAGAATATTTGGTTATTGTGTTTTTAATAAATAAATAAAATGTATAAAATTTGTTTAATTGTTTAAATTCGGGAATTATATAACTTTTTAACTTCAGTCGTCGCAACCACATAATTGCTTTTTTAACCAAAAGGGATAAATTTTTAAAGAAAGAAGATTAAATTTCTGCCAAGAAAGACGAATTTTCATCAAAAAAGTATGACTTACATCTAAAAAAGATTAATTTTTAAACAAACAGTTGAATTTTTATCTGAAAAAGATAAGTTTTTAACCAAAAATAGAATAGTTCAATTTTCAGTGAAAAATATTATTTTTAAACAAACACGAAATAAATTTTTTGAAAAAAAGTTCACTTTTGAATCAGAGATGAATTTTTAACTAAAAAAAATTAATTTTTAACAAACTTGTTGAATTTTTAATAAAAAAATGACAATCTTGTAGCATTTTGAACTAAATAATCCAATTTTTAACAAAATAAAATGAATTCTGTTAAAAAATGATAAAAGTAGCCTTTTCAATAAAAAAGGAACTATTACCCTGAAATTAATTTAAATTAATTTATAATTCATCCTCAATTCTTATAAATTTTGGCTGAATTCTTTCACATTCCTATAAATTTAATGGATTCTTTTTTATCTTTTTTTTCATTCATCTAAAATTAAATAAATCAGTACAAAAAATGGAAATTCATGTTTCCATTAATTCATTCATCAAGTTCTCTTGAATTTTTCTGAACTCATTACAAACTAACTGAATTACATGAATTTTTAAATATTTTTTAATTGTTAGCAAATTACTATTTTTTGCATTCACCTTGCATTTTTATGAACTTCATTGATTTCAAAGGAATTGTTTAGATTTTTTAAAAAGTTTTTCAATTTATTTGAATGATTTTGAGTTTAAGTAAAATTGTTTTGTTTTAAAATTCAACTAAATTAGAGCACTAAAACTCGAGAATAATCATTTAAAAATTTATATAAAATTGTTCTATTCCATTAATAAAAAATTTGCTGCCATTCTGATAAAAATTTTTTAAAATTTGTAATTTGGAATTTCCAGGGAATTTTTATATACTTGGAAAAAAGCTGGAAATTGCAGGGAATTTCTTTTAAAGTCAGGCAATTTTTTTGAGAGCGTGATTTTTTTCTCTTTAAATTGCATGATAAAATTGAATAACGATGATGCTTTATTTTTAAAAGTAGCTTTATATTACTATATTTAACCATTTGGCTAAAAAATTCCTTTTTTTTTGTTTGAAAATAATTTTTTAAACTGTAAATTGAACTGTTCTATTTTTTGCCAAACATTGTTTGTTTGCAATTTTTTCTCTCTCGACTGAAAATCTTTCACAATTTAAAATTCAAATGATCTTAAAAAGTCGTCCTTTTTGGTTTAATTTAACTGTTTTTGATTAAAAATTAAAATATGTATTGGTGGAAATATAACTACTACATTTTTTGTTCAGGATTTCTCTTTTTGGGGATGAAAATTTAGTTACTTTGTTGAAATATGAACTATTTTTTTAAATTAATTTTTTTGGTCGAAGATTTATTTTAATTACAAATTTATCTCTTTGGTTAAAAAATGAGTTGTTTTCTTGAAAAAGCCTCTTTTTGGTCAAAGTTCATCTTTTCGGTTAAAAATTCATCTATTTCGTTTAAAATTTAACTATTCCAGTTAAAGATTCATAATTTTAGTTAAAAACTTATCTATTTTGGTCAAGAGAAAAACAACTTGGTTGAAAGTTAAACATTTTTTTAGAAAATTCATCTTTCTAGTTTAAAAGTCATCTATAAGGTTAAAAAATTTTTTTAGTTGGAATTTCAGCAATTTTTTTAAAATTTCATATACTTTGTTGAAAAATTGTATTTTTTGTTGGAACAATAATCCTTTTGATTGAAAATTGAACTGCTTTTTTATTTCCTTAAAATTGTATCTTTCTTCTTGAAAATGAAATCTTTTCGCTTGAAAAGTTAGGAATTTGACCTAAATATGCACTGAATTTGAAATATAAGATTCTAAAACAATTTTTTTTGCATTATTATTCAAATTCATGAACTGTGAGAAACAATTTTAAGAAATGAGGAATTATCTTTCCAGTATTATGTAGTTATTTAATTAGTCGATGATGCTAATACATTCAAGAAGATCTTGCAATATAATTTGTCAAAAGATCTCTAACTTAAACATTTCACTATGAAAACATTGAAATTTTCAGGGAATTTGTTTCCTGGATTTAAGTTGACATCCTGTAACATTATAAAGAATAATTAACTAGTGGAATAATTATTTTTCAGACTAACACATCCTCAAGGTTGGATCTCGAAATCCGTCGATTTCAGCTGGGAAGAGTATCTCAAAGAAACCAAATCAATTGCCGCAAGCGATTCACTTTTTCCGGCAAAAGAAAGTGCCCAGGAAGTTGGTTTCGAGATTGGAATGCGACTCGAGGCTGTCGATCCCGAAAACGAAAACGTCATTTGTGCAGCTCATGTGACAAAAATCGTGGACAATCTGCTCTGGTTAAAATTAGACAATTACGAAGACTGTCGACCGGAACACGTAGTGTACATAAACTCCTTGCAAATCTTCCCCGTCGGCTGGTGCGAATCGAATCATTATCAGCTGAAACCCCCGAAAGATTATATTGAAGTTTGTAGGAAACTTCAGGTGCCCTTGACTGAATCGAAGAAAAATACACTGGTGGATATTTCGGTTTCCGAACCCCGTTCCTCGCTCTGGTGTCCCAAAATTTATTTTAATTACCGCTGTTTCACGGGACCGATGATTTCAAAAGGAAAACTGGCAACGCTTCCTAAAGCCGTTGGACCTGGTCCTGTTATTCTAGTTATGAGGGAAGTTTTGTCGATGATTGTTTCGGTTGGATATCGAAGCGCGAGAATTTTAAAGGTAATATTCTTCGAATTTGACATTTTTTCCCCCTTTAAATTATTGTGTTGCGAGAGGTCAGGGAATGTCAGAGTTAGGATCAGATTAAATTTTCAACCAAAGAAAATAATGTTCAACTGAAAAGATACATTTTCAAGCAATAGGATTAATTTTCTACGAAAGAAGATGAATTTTTAAGAAATTGAGGAAATTTTTAACAAAGTAGTATAATTTGCAACTGAGAAGATTAATTTTCTGCTACAAAAGACAAATTTTCAAGAAATTGCATATATTTTTTAACAGATAGTTGACTTTTCAACAGGCAGTGATTAAATAATCGATAAAAAAAATTAACTAAAAACATTTCAATAAAATAGGTAAATTTTCGACCAAACAGATGAATGTTAAACAATAAGGAATAATTTTTTAACCAACAAATATGAATGTTCAATAAAGTAGATTAATTTTTAAGTAGAAAAGATAAATATTTAACTAAAAATGGCATAGTTATTTTCACAGTTGATAAAATTATTTTACAAAAAAAAGAATTGTCCTCAAAATAGTTACATTTTTGACCAAAGAAATGAATTCTCAACTATATAGGTTGATTTTCTATTAAAAAGACGAATTTTCAACAAAATGCATGAATTCTCCACCATATAGTTAAACATTCGACTAATGAAAAAAAATCCAACTAAACATGGACTAGTTAAATTTTCAGTTGAAAAAATTAATTTCCAACCGAAAATATAATCTTCAACCGAAAAAAATGATTTTGAACAAATTAGTTAAATTTTTAAGTAAAGAGACGAATGTTCAACTGTAATGATGAAAATTTAAATTAAAAAATGAACATTGAACCGAATAGTTGAATTTTTGACCAAAAAGATGAATTTTCAAACATAAAGATTAATTTTCTACAAAAAATATGAATGTTCAATAAAGTAGATTAATTTTAACTAAAAAAATCAATATTCAACCCAAAACCAAATAGTTATATTTACTATTGAAAAAATTAATTTTCAACCAGGAAAAAAAAGAATTTTCATCAGAATAGTTCACTTTTTAACCAAAGAAATGAATTCTCAACTATAATGATGAATCTTCAAATAAAAAAATTAATTTTAAACCAATTAGTGGGTTCTTCAACCAAATAGATCTTTTTTCAATCATAAAGGTTGACTTTCTACCAAAAAAGAACGAATTTTCAATCAAATTGTTGAATTTTTAACTAAAGAAGAAAAAATTGTACTAAACATACACTAGTCCAATTTTTATTTGAAAATATTAGGTATCAAACAAAAAAACTAATTTTGAACTGTAGCGATGAATATTTATTTAAAAAAATGAACTTTCAACTGAATATTTGAATTTTTGACCAAAAAGTTGTATTTTAAACAATACAAATTCATTTTCCAACCCAAAAACAACGAATTTTCAACAAAATGCACGAATTTCCAACCAAATAGTTGAATTTTCAACCAAAGACGAAGAAAAAATCAACTAAACATGAACTAGTTAAATTTTTAGTTGAAAAAATTAATTTTCAACCGAAAAAGATTAATTTTCAGCTCTATTGATGAATATTTAATTTGAAAAATGAAATTTGAACCGAATAGTTGAATTTTCGACTAAAAACAGACATTTTAAAACATGAAGATTAATTTTTAACTAAAAAAAATCCATATTCAGCCCAAAATGGAATAGTTATATTTACAGTTGAAAAAAATTATTTTCAATAAAGAAAAAGAATTTATAACTAAAAACGATCAATATTTAACCAAAAATGGGATAGTTGTATTTACAGTTGAAAAAATTAATTAACAACAAAAAAAGAAATGCATTATCAATCAAAAACATGAATTTTTAATACAAAAATTAATATTCTACCGTAAAAGATCAATTTTAAACAAAACGCATACATTCTCAGCCAAATATTTAAATTTTCAATTAAGGAAGAAAAAAATCACCTTAAAATGTGCCAGTTAAATTTTCAGTTGAAAACATTAATTTTCAACAAATTAATTACATTTTAACGAAAGAAATGAATTTTCAACTGCAGTGGCAAATATTTAATTTAAAAAAAGAACTTTGAACCGAATGGTTTATTTTTCATCCAATAATATGCATTTTCAACCATAAAGGTTGATTTTCTACAAAAAACTAATTTTCAACAAAATGCCTGCATTTTCAACTAAATAGTTGAATTTTTAACTAAATGAGAAAAACTTTAACTGAACAAGGCTGTGTTAAATTTTCAGTTTAAACGATTAATTTTCAACAGAAAAAAACTTAGTTTTTAACAAATTAGTTACATTATTAACTAAAGAAATTAAATTTGAATTGTAATGGTGAATATTTGATTTAAAAATGAATTATGAACCGAATACTTGAGTTTTTGACCAAAAGGCGAATTTTAAACAATAAGGATTCATTTTTTACCAAGAAAAGCAAAAAAGAACGAATTTTTAACAATGTGCAAGAATTTTCAACCAAATAATTAAATTTTCAACTAAAGAAGAAGAAAAAATCAACTAAACATGGACTAGTTAAATTTTCACTTGAGAAAATTAATTTTTAACTGAAAGAAGTAATTTTCAACTCTTATGATGAATATTTAATTTAAAAAATGAACTTTGAACCGAATAGTTCATTTTTCGAATAAAAGATAAATTTTCAACTAATCTTCAATAAAAAATTGTACTTTTAACTCAATAATGGAATTTTCTACCAAAAAAGACGGCACTTTAACCAAATGTATGGATTTTCAACTAAAAATGATAAAAATTGAAAAATTGAAAAATTGATTTTCCAACAAAACAAAGAAAGAATTTTTAGCAAGATAATTCAATTTTTAACCAAAGAAATGAATTTACAACTATAATGATGAATCTTCTAATAAGAATATTAATTTTGAACCAAAAAGTTGAATTTTCGACCAAAAAGATGAATTTTCAACCAGAAAGTTTGATTTTCTAGAAATAACAAATGAGTTTTCAACTAAAAAAGGTAAATATTCAACCTAAAATTAATTTTCAACTATAAAAAAGAGAATTTTTAATGAAAAATATTTCAATTTCCAACGAAATAAATGAATTTTTCATCAAAAATATTAATAATCTACCATAAAAGACAATTTTTCAATAAAATACATGAAGTGGCGACCAAATAGTTCAATTTTCAACAAAAATCAATTTTCAACTGTCATGGTGAATATTCACTTTAAACAATAAACTTAAAACGGAATAGTTAAATTTTCGACTAAAAAGATTAGTTTTCAACCAAAATATGAAAAAAAATTCTACAAAAAACTTCAATTTTCAAACAAAAAAATGAATTTTCAACTATAATGCTAAATTTTCAATAAAAAAATCTAATTTGAAACGAATTGTGGAATTTTTAACTAAAAAGATGAATTTTCATCTCTGGTCTAAAATTTGTTTTCCTGTGGTTAAAAATTAATTTTTTTAACTGAAAATTTAGCTTTTTTAGTGAAATAGTCATGTTTATTGTTAAAAATGGTACTTTTTTTGCAGAATATAATCTTGATTGAAAATTCGTTGAAACTTCGTAAATTTTAGTTGAAAATTTCATTTTTTTGTCAAAAGATTAACTATTTTGTTAAAAGATCATTTTAAAAATGCTGTATTTATTTTATTAAATTAAAATTTAACTATTCCATTCTTTCATTCTTTCATTCTTTCACCTTTTTTGGTAGACAATTAATCCTCTTGGTTAAAAATTCATATTTTTTTTGGTTTAAGATTCAACATTTAAGTTAAAAATTTATTTCATTGGTTGAAAATGTAACTTTTTTGGTTGAGAAATCATATATTTTGTTAGAAATTCATGTTTTTTGGTGGAAAATTAATCAGTTTTTATTTAGGATTTCACTGGTTTGTTGAAATTTCCTATTATTCAGAATAATTTAACTGTTTATGTTTAAAAAATTAAAATATTTTTTGGTGGGAATTTCAGCTATTGCAGTTTTTGTTAAAAATCCTTTTTTGAAGACTTATCTCTTTGGTTGAAAATTAAACTATTTTGTTAAAATTTCGTTTTCTGTTGGTTACCGATTAATTTTTTTCAACTGAAAATATAAGGATTAGTTGAGATTTTTTTGAGTGAAAAATGTATGTATTTTGTTGAAAATTGGTATTTTTTGGTAGAAAAATCTTTTTTTTTTAACTCATTTTTTTAGTTGAAACCCCATCATTCTAGTTAGCTATTACGCTTTTGGTTAAGAATTTATTTTTTGACTGAAGATATTCTATGGTTCAAAAGTTAATTATTTTTTTGAAAATTTCTTTTTTTTTTTTAAATAACAAATTAATTTTTTAACTGAAAATATAACTACAAATTTTTATGTGAATTGATATTTTTTAATTTATAAATCATGCATTTTCTTCAAAGTTCGTTTTTTTTTGTATAAAATTAATTTTCTTTTTTAAAAATGGAAATATTCAGTTAAAAATTCAGTTTTTTATGATGTTTCATCATTTTACTTAAAAATTAATTTTTTGGGTTCAAAATTAAACTCTTTTGGTGAAGATACATGTACTTTGACTAAAAAATCATCTTTTTTGGTAGAAAATTAATTTTCTTGATAGAAAATTTATAAGTTTGGAAAAAAAATTATAAACGATAAAAAAATTTAAAATTGGTCAGGGAAAAATCAGGGAATTTCGTAATTGGGATTTTGTAGCAACACCGTTGAAAAGTTTTTTTTGTGTTATAAAATTAATCTTTTTGGTTGAAAATTAATTTCTTTGGATATAAATTTAACTGTTTGGTTGAATAGTTATTTTTGTTGGTAGAAATTTCATTTTCTTCGTGAAAAATTCATATTTTTTATTAAGAATTAATTTCTCTGTTTTTGATTGTAATTTTGTTTTTGTCCAAAAATTTGTCTTCTTTGGTAGAAAATTAATCAATTTGTTTAAAAATTAAACTGTTTCTTTAAAAATTATGTTTTTTTCTTGTTTTTTTTTATTTATAATTATTTAAAAAAAATATCTTTCAGGTTCTTCAGTGTGATACAAAAACAAAACCTGGTTATCATCTCGAGGTTTTAAAAGCGAAGCACAAAAATAATACATATCGAGCCTCCGTCGCGGTCGTGACTTCAGGAGACATGGTTGCAGATTTTTGTCGCAGCATCTGCCAAAAATTGATGGTCTGCCCAAATCTTTTTGGCCCCTTGCGAGTTTTGGACAATGAATGCCCGGATCGTTGCCACAAAACTTCGAAAACAAAATTCAGTAAGTAATTCATCAAAATTGAATTTATTTTCTGAGAGGGAATTTAAAAAAAGTTGATTTAGGAGGTCAGTTAATCCAATAACTAGGAAATAATTTTATATTGTTCAATTTTAAATTCGACACTCTAACTGTAAAATTACTTAATTTTAAACGCTTGAATTTGACTATTTTTATGTCCATGTTCCTACATTTTTAATTGATAAGTATACAGGACGATGGAAATTTTAAAATATATTAAAATAGAAAAGAAATAGTTGTTAAAAAAATAGGAAAAAAATTTGGTTTCAAAAGTGGATTTCTGAAATTGAATAATTGTATATAGAAACTTGGTAAATAAAATAAATTAAATCTAAAGAGTTGAAAAATTCTATAATTGTGAATTTTACCATTCTAGATTTTTCCAATTATAAATATATGTATAAATTTCTAAAATTCCATATTTAATTTTCAATTGAGCCATAAGCAATTGTATAATTTACGAATTTATATTGTTTAAGAATTTTAATTAAATTTAATTAAATTTTAAACTGATAGTTTTAATAGTTGAACAATAATTGTTAGTGCTTCTTATTTAGAGATTGTTAAATTTTTGTTTACTTTAATTGTAAGTGCAAAATTGTTTATATAATTTTTAAAGTTTTGATTTTAAATAAATCCATTTACAATTAGTCTGCTTAGAAATAAACAATATTAAAGCTTTTTTATTTAGAGATTGCCTGATTTTTATAGCTTAGAATTTGAATTGCCTAATTTTTTAAGGTTTCTTTAATATTGTGCAATTTTTAACAAAATAGAAATACCATCTAATTTCTAAGTTTTTGACTGAGGGCTTTAAAATTATTTAACTTCAAAGTTAATGACTTTCATCTCAAAATTGTACAATATTAAACCTTTGAGGATACAATTTTTTAATCTACATGGTTTATTTTCAATGTTGACACCTTTTTGTTTGAAAAATCAACCCTTTTGTTGAAATCTCGTCTTTATGTGTTAAGAATTCGATGTTTTTTTCGTTAAAAATTAATTTTTAAACTGAAGATTTGACGTTTAGATTGCAAAAATTCATTATTTTAGTTTGCAATTAATTCCTGTGGTTGAAATTTCAACTATTTTGTTGAAAACTGATATCTTTAAATTTAAAATTGGTTTTTTTCGGTAGAAAACTATTCTTCGTGGTTTGAAATCTTCTTTTTTTAGTTTAAAATGCAACTGTTTGACTGAAAATGAACTTTCTTTTTGAAAATTAAATTGCTTTACAGAAAATTTATTCTTTGACTTCAAAGTTCAACAGTTTGAATGGATTTTGTCTTCCTTGACTGAAAAATCTTTATTTGTGGAAAATTATATTTTTTCTTAAAAAATTCATGTATCTTGTTGAAGTTTCGTCTGTTTTGTAGAAAGTTAATCTTATTAATTGTAAATTTATCTTTTTGGTTTTTAAAATTCGACTATTTGCTTAAAAATTCATATTTGCAGATTAAAACTTCAATTATTTGGTTAAAAATTCAACTATTCTGTTGAAAATTTAATTATTTTTATAAAAATTCAACTCTGGTTAAAAATTTAACTATTTTTTTTAAATTATATTATTTGTTCTTGCTTGAAATATGAGAAATTACATTTTTTATTAAGTTGAAAAGTTTTTTTCTAAATTAATTTTTCTAACTGAAAATGTAACTTTTCCATTTCAAGTTGAAAATTCATCTCTGTGGCTGAAAATTTGACTGCATAGTTAAAAAGTTCACTTTATTGTTGTTTAAATTTTGTTTACTGAAACTTTAGTTTTTCTATTATTAGTTCATTCTTTATTTTTTATTGGTTGAAAAAATAACGTATATTGTTGAAAATTCGTCTTCTTGGGTGGACAATTAATCTTTCTTGATTGTCTTCTAAAAAATTGACCTTTTACCTGAAAAAATGAACTATTTTGTTGGAAATTCTTTTTTTTATTAATTTTTTTAAACTGTAAATGTAGCTTTTTCATTTTTGGCTGAAAATTGATCCTTTTTACTTACAAATTCATTTGTTTAGTAGGAAACTAATCTGTTCGGTTGAGATTGAAAAATAACTTTGTTGTTGAAAATTGAACTCTGTGAAAGTTCAACAATTTGGATAGATTTTCTTTTCTTTCTTTACTGAAAAAAGTTTGCTTATTAAACAATCGTCTTTTTTATTCCAAGTGCAACTTAAACTATTTTTTTTTGAAATTTGTTTCTTGTTCTTTTGTTTTTGAAAATTAATTTTCCTACTTAAAATATAACTATTTAATATTTGGTTGAAAAATTATTTTTCGTTGAAAATTTTGACCTTTTGGTATAAATCAATCTTCTGAGCTGAAAATAATTCTTTTTATGGGAAATTTAATTACTCTAGTTAAAGACTCATCAATTTATTTCAAAATTCATATTTTGATTGCAAGTTCAACTATTTAAGTTAACTGAAAATTTAACTATTCAATTATTATTTTACAATTTATCTTTTTAATTTAAAATTAATGTATTTTCAATAGAATTCGTCTTCGTTAATAAAAACGATTCTTCCGTTCCATGTTTCTTTGAAAATGGATCATTTTTTGTTTGAAATTGAACTATTTGGTTAAAATTTTGTTTTATTTGTATTTGATAATACAAATGCTTTGTTAAACATTTACGTATTTTTAATTTTGACATTAATTTATTTGTCTACATGGTCAAAAATGGTAGAAAATTAATCGTGATGTTGGACAAAAATAAAAATACTTTGTTCAAACTTAAAATCTTTTCTCAAAAATTCATCTTTATGTTTAAAATCCATTAATTAATTGTTGAGTTAAAAGTAGGTCTTCTTTAATTGAAAATTCAACTTTTTTTGTTAAAAATTCATATATTTAATTTAAAAATCGTTTTTCTTGTTAGAAAATTAATTTTCCCGTTTGAAAATTATTCTTCTTGTTTAAAAATCCATTTTTTTGCTTAAAAATTCAAGTATTGCAGTTAACTATTCAGCATTTTAGAAAATAATTAATCTTTTTGGTTCAAAATAAAAACTACTTTGTTCAAAATTAAAATATTTTCTAAAAAATTCATCTTTTTGTTAAAAGTTCATTTATTTGAGATAAACATTGATCATTTTATTCAAAAATTCACTAGTTTGGCTGAAAATTTAATTGTTTAGTTAAAAGTGGGCCTTCTTTGATTGAAAATTCAACTTTTTTTGTTAAAAATTCATATATTTAATTTAAAAATCGTCTTTCTCGCTAGAAAATTAATTTTCCCGTTTGAAAATTAATTTTCTTGTTTAAAAATCCATTTTTTTTGCTTAAAAATTCAAGTATCGCAGTTAGCTATTCATCATTTTAGAAAATAATTATTCTTTTTGGTTCAAAATAATAACTTCTTTGTTCAAAATTGAAATATTTTCTAAAAAATTCATCTTTTTGTTTAAAATTCATTTATTTGAGATAAAGATTGATCATTTTATTCGAAAATTCACTAGTTTGGCTAAAAATTTAACTGTTTAGTTAAAAGTGGGCCTTCTTTGACTGAGAATTCAACTTTTCTGTTAAAAATTCGTATATTAAATTTAAAAATCGTCTTTCTTGCTAGAAAATTAATTTTCCTGTTTGAAAATTAATCGTCTTGTTTAAAAATCAACCTTTTTTGCTTAAAAATTCAAGTATTAAAGTTAACTATTCATCATTTTAGAAAATAATTTAACCTTGTTAAAATAATTAATAAGTTTATAATGTTTATTCATAACTTTACAATATTAATATAAATAAATAATGATTTTCATTGGAATATTAAAATAATTTTATTTTTTATTTTCAATTTGAAATTTTCTTTTCTTAAATTTTATTTATCAATAAACTGTTAAAAATTTAAAAAATATGTAACTTTTCAAAAAATCACTTAATAATCAGTTATTAATATTTTTGTGGAAATTTTAATTATTAATAACCCTTTTAACTAATTAAAAAAAACTGTTAATTCATATACTTATCATTTTGAAAAATGAATTTAGATACTCATTTCACAACATCCAAAAAATTTAAAAAAATTATATAATTGTTATGGAGGAGTGTTAACCCTTGAAAACCTTGAAGAGCGTCAAAAAATCGATAACTTCGCAAAAAATAATATTTTTCAATTTATTTGATGCATAGATAAAATATTGTTTCTTTTTATTGTAAAAAATTTGAAACTCTATCCAAAAAATTAATTAAAGGTTAAATTAAATCTGTTTAAAAAATAAATCATTTTTTTTTGTGCAAGAATAATATTTTAAGCTGAAAATTTAACTATTCCATTTTTTGTTGAACACTGATATTTTTTAGTTGAAAATGCAACTATTTGTTTAAAAATTCATGTATCTTTTTAAAAAGTATAAATTTTACAATATTTTACCTAAATATGCACTTAATTTTAGGTACAAGTAAATAAAATAAACGTGTGTTTGAATTTTTGTTCAAATTCGTGTACTTTAGAGACAAATTCGAGAAATTATTAATTATGTTTTTAGCATTATTTAATTATTTATTAAATCTATCGTGCTAAAGTATTTAAGAATATCTTGTAATATTATTAAATTCCTATCAAATAAAAAGGCACATTATTTGTAATCAACTCGCAAAAAATCATACCTGTTCAAAATTGAATTATTTTGTTGAAAATTCGACTATTTGAAAATGTCATCCCTTTTCGTTGAAAATTCAACTAAACTTTACATAATTTCATTATTTAATACAACCATTTGGATTAAAATATCCTCTTTTATATTATTAAATTAATATTTTTTTCTCTCAATAAATAATTTTAAAGATTCCGTTTAAAAAAAAAGTCGATATTGAAAATATTACAAAGTAAAAAATTGTTCAGTGAAAAGTCAGTTAAATTTTGAAAATCAATTTTTCCGGCCCCTCTCATCTACCAAATCTCTAATGTCAAAACTCTTTTTTTTCCTATAGCTTCGGTAGGAACAGGAAAGCGTGGAAAACCGAAAGGCTACACAAGCATAATGGTCCAAAAACCGAAACCCTGGAGTATAAAACGAAGAAAAAGGCGAGGCAGATGGGCGAATCGTGACAAGGACAATCACGATTTAGGCGACCAGGATGAACGAATGCCATATCTATCAATGGATCTTACCAAGCATATTTCTAATAATATGGAAGAAAGTTTAGAAACTGGAACTCCTCTTTCTGAAATAGACTGTCTGGTGAAAAAGGGCCCCCATTCCGAAAAATTTGACGATTTCAAAACGGAAGTTCCTTCCAGTAATGCGTCGGACGATTCGAGATACTCGGATTTTAATGATCGAAAAAGTAAGGACAGCAATGTTGACAGTCCAGGAAGTAGCGGAAGCAAGTCCCGGTCGAAATCTTATAGTCAAAGTGGATCCACGACAAGAGGAATTAAAAGGGAATTGGAAAGAGAATTGGAAAGGGACAGGGATTGTGATACAAGTGTCGAGTCTGATGGATCAGATGATGATGCGGAATATGTTAGGATGCAGAAAAAACAGAGGAGGCCGAAGACGAGGAAGCTGGAGTCTAATCCACTTTTCTGGAGTGTCGATGATGTTTTTAGGTATTTGAGGAAGACGAGCGACTGCAAGGATATTGCTTATCAAGTCAGGCAAGAGGTGAGAATTGACAAAACTAAAATATATTTAAAAGATTAAAAGATTTATTCTAGTTCCTTTACGATTTCCCCCTTACGAAAAAAAATATTATAGGAAAATAGGTATAGGTATGATTTTCTTTCGTGAATATAGGAAATTTATTATATAAAAAAACATATAGAAAACAATTATAGGAGGCTTCCCTTTCTCTTCCCTCTTATTCATTTTTTTAAAAATAATTCAATCCTTCTTCATCTCCTGTTTTCAAGAACCTTTCTTTTTTCTCATTTTTTCGCTTAAAGTCGAAATGAATTAAAAGAAGCCGATAAGAAAATCAAGTTATTGGTTGAAAGTTAATTGTCTTTAAGTGAAAATTCTTCTCTTTTTTTGGCTTAAAAATTCAATTAATTTGTTGGAAATTTAATTATTTTGTATAAACTTAAATTTTTATTAGTGATATTTACCTTTCTATTTTTAGTCCAAAGTGCATATTTTTCAGTTGAAAATTCGTCCTTTTGCTAGAAAATTATTCTTCTTGGTTACAAATTTTTCTTCTTGGTTTTAAAATTAATCTCCTTTGGTAGAATATTCAAGTATTTGGTTAAAAATTAAACTATTTTGATAAAAATTAATTTTTTTTATTGAAAATTCAACTAATTTGTTGGAAATTTAATTAATTTGTAAACAGTTAAATTTTTATTAGTGATATTTAACTTTTCTATTTTTAGTTCAAAGTGCATCTTTTTTAGTTGAAATTTCGTCCTTTTGTTAGAAAATTATTCTTCTTGGTTTTAAAATAAATCTTCTTCGTTATAATATTCAAGTATTTGGTTAGAAATTAAACTATTTTTATAAAAATTTAATTTTATTTCTACCTAATTTGTCTTTTTGGCTTAAAAATGTGTCTTTTTGGCTTGAAAATTCATATAATTTGTTGGAAATTTAAATATTATGTAAAAACAATTATTTTTACTGATATTTAACTTTTCCATTTTTAGTCCAAAGTGCATATTTTTCAATTGAAAATTCATCCTTTTGTTAGAAAAATATTCTTTTTGGTTAAAAATAGTTCTTCTTGGGTTTAAAATTTTATTAATCTTCTTTGATAGAATATTCAAGTATTTGGTTAGAAATTAAACTATTTTGATAAAAATTAAATTTTTTTATTTGTTGAAAATTTAATTAATTTGTAAAAAGTTAAATTTTTATTAGTGATATTTAACTTTTCTATTTTTAGTTCAAAGTGCATATTTTTAATTGAAAATTCGTCCTTTTGTTAGAAAAATATTTTTTTTTGTTAAAAATTGTTCTTCTTGGGTTTAAAATTAATCTTCTTTGTAAGAATATTCAAGTATTTGGTTAGAAATTAAACTATTTTGGTAAAAATTTGTTGTATTGAAAATTCATCTTTCTTCTTTGAAACAAAGATTTTGCTGAAAATTCAACTTTTTTCTACCTAATTCGTCTTTTTGGCTTGAAAATTCATGTAATTTGTTGGAAATGTAAATATTATGTAAAAAAAAATTTTGTACTGATATTTAACTTTTCCAGTTTTAGTCCAAAGTGCATATTTTTCAATTGAAAATTCATCCTTTTGTTAGAAAAATATTTTTTTTGTTAAAAATTGTTCTTCTTGGGTTTAAAATTAATCTTCTTTGTAAGAATATTCAAGTATTTGGTTAGAA
>JAAAKG020144552.1:50288-61061 GCA_010014905.2 Druon quercuslanigerum
ATTAAACTATTTTGATAAAAATTTGTTTTATTGAAAATTCATCTTTCTTCTTTGAAACAAAGATTTTGCTGAAAATTCAACTTTTTTCTACCTAATTTGTCTTTTTGGCTTGAAAATTGATATAATTTTTTGGAAATTTAAAGATTATGTAAAAAAATTTTTTTTACTGATATTTAACTTTTCCATTTTTAGTCCAAAGTGCATATTTTTCAATTGAAAATTCGTCCTTTTGTTAGAAAATTATTCTTTTTGGTTAAAAATTGGTCTTCTTGGATTTAAAAATAATCTTCTTTGATAGAATATTCAAGTATTTGGTTAGAAATTAAACTATTTTGATCAAAATTTAATTTTTTTATTGAAAATTCATCTTTCTTCTTTGAAAGAAAGATTTTGCTAAAAATTCAATTAATTTGTTGGAAATTTGTTTTTTTTTAAAGTTTAATTTTTTTACTGCTTTTTTACTTTTCCATTTTTAGTCCAAAGTGCATCATTTTCAGTTGAAAATTCGTACTTTTGTTACGGAATTATTCTTCTTAGTTAAAAATTTTTCTTTTTGGTTTTAAAATTAATCTCCTTTGGTAGAATATTCAAGTATTTATTTTAAATTAAACTATTTTGATGAAACATTAATTATTTTGTTGAAAATTTTCCTCTTTGTTTTTTTTTTTGTTCTTTTTTACTGAAAATTCAACGCTTCATGATGAAAATGTAACTGTCTTCTAAACAAAATGGACCTTTTACGCTTAAAAATTAAACTTTTTTCTTGAAAATTAGTTTTTTTATTTAAAATAATTTTTTAAACTGAAAATGTAAGTTTTACTTTTTTGAATTAAAAGTTTTCCTTTTTAGCTGCAAAATTCCTTTTTTTGTAGAAAATTGTTTTTTTTTATTCAAATCTTTGGTTTAAAATTGAAATATCTTATTGAAAAATCAACTTTTTTCTACCAAATTCGTCGTTTTGGCTTAAAGCTGTGTCTTTATGGCTTGAAAATTCATCTTTGTAAATTGAAAATTTAATTATCTGCCTGATATTTAGTTATTTTTTAAAAAGTTAAATTTTTACTGAAATTTAACTTCCCTTTTTAGTTAAAAGTGCATCTATTGTAATTAAAACTTAGTCTTTTTGGTAGAAAATTATTTTCATTCATCTTTTTATATTAAAAACTCGTCCTTTAGGACTGAAAATTCATCTTTTTTGGCACAAAAGTTATCTTCCTTTATAAGAAATAACATTTCTTGTTAAAAATGTAACTTTTAAATTGGAAAATTTAACTGTCTTCAGAAAAATTGTTCTTTTGGCTTGAAAATGTTTTGAATTTTGTTATCAATTTTTTATTAAAAGTCTATTATTATATTTTTGGGTCAGAATATATTTTGTTTGAAAATTTAAAATCCCTTGAAAATAATTTAAATGCATTTCCTAAAGTTCTCTAGATATCCGCTAAAATATTAAAATCCCTCAAAATTTGTAAAATGCCCTGAAAATCCGTTTTTTATTGGGAACAAGATTTTTAACGAAAAATTCGACTATTCTATTTTTGGTTGAAGTTTTATCTTTTTTGGATGAAAATTCAACTATTTGGTTAAATATTGATATTTCTAATTCAAATATTAAACTATTTGTTTGGAAATTCATCTATTTTGTGGAAAATTCGCCGTTTTGTAGAAAATTAGTCTTTGTGATTAAAAGTTCATTTTTTTGGTAGCTATAAAATTTACATTGAAAATTTGGTTAAAAATTGTCTTTTTTAATTAAAAATTCAACTATTTCGTATAAAATTTAAATTTTTTATCGATTTTTTTTTGTAGAAAATGATCTTTTTTTTGCTAGTTAATCTTCTTGTTTAAAAATTGTTCTTTTCGTTTAAAAATCAAAGCATTCCAGTTAAATATGTATTATTTCATTTAAGAATTCATCTCTTAGGTTGGAAATAAATTTATTTGGTTGAAAGCTAAAGCCTTTTGTTAAAACTTATTATTTTTTGGTTGAAGATTCACTCTTTTAATTAAAAAATCCTGTATTTGATTGAAAACTTTATTTTCCTTGGGATGAAAAGGAATTTTCTTGCCAAAAATTTAACTGCTTTATTAAAAATTACTTTCTTTTTTGGTGAAAAAGTTTTATTTTTAAGTTAAAAATTCGTCTTATTTAGTTGGCAATTAATTTTTTAATGTTAAAACGTAAAACAAATTCAACAATTTCGGTTGAAGATTCATCAGTTTAGTTGAACATTCATCATTTTCGTTGAAAATTAATTTATTCATCTAAAAATTTTACTGTTACATTTTTGGCTAAAAATTGATCTTTTTTAGTTCAAAAGTTAACAATTTGTCTGAAAATTTGTCTTTTTTAATTGAAAACTCAACTATCTCGTTTAAAATTAAAAATTTTTTTATCGATTTTTTTTTGTAGAAAATAATCTTTTTTTGCTAGTTAATCTTCTTATTTAAAAAATGTACTTTCCGTTTAAAAATCAAAGCATTCCAGTTAAATATTTATTATGTTAGTTAAGAATTCATCTTTTAGGTTGGAAATAAAATTACTTGGTTGAAAGCTAAAGTCTTTTGTTAAAAATGATTATTTTTTGGTTGAAGATTCACTCTTAATTAAAAAATTCTCTATTTGATTGAAAACTTTATTTTTCTTGGGATGAAAAGCAATTTTCTTGCCAAAAATTTAACTACTTTATAAAAAATTACTTTCTTTTTTGGTGGAAAAATTGTATTTTTAAGTTGAAAATTCGTCTTATTTAGTTGACAATTAATTTTTGAATGCTGAAACGTAAAACAAATTTCATTGTTTTAGTTGAAATTACATTTTTATGGTGTAAAACTACAAATATTCCAGTTGAACATTCATAATTTTAATTAAAAATTCATCAGTTAGGTTGGAAATTAATGTTTTTAACGAAAAATGTAACTATTCCATTTTCGGTTGAAAATTCTTTTTTCTTAGTCCAAAATTTAATTATTTGGTTGAATATTTATCTTCTTTAATTAAAAATGTAAGTATTCATGTACTTTGTTGATAATATTTATTTTTTGGTAGAAAATTAATATTTTTGTTTAAAAATTAATTTTATTGTTGGAAAAATTCATAATCTTATTTGGAATTTCATCTTTTTGGTTTAAAATTCAACTAGTATAGTTAAAGATTCATAATTTTATCTTAAAAATAATAAAAAACTTGATCGGGAAAAACCGGAAAATATTTGGCAATTTGAAATCGTCCGCTGAATCGCCACCCTGACTATTATATTGAATTTCCTATAGCATTTTTTGTACGGAAAAATGAAAAAAAAATTATGTCTATTAAAAATTTTTTATCATTTTCTATTTTCTGTTTTTACTTTTAGGAGATTGACGGTTTGGCTTTTTTGCTGCTAAATCTTCCATCACTAACTGAGCACATGAAATTGCGAAAAAGTGCAGCAATGAAACTTTGCCGTCACGTGGAACAGGTGAAGGTGACGTTTTTTCTCCGCCACATCAACGAAGTCGAACCGGAAGAGTATCAAATTTTGTAAATTCTGGTATTTTTGGTCCCTTTATTTCTACAATAGTACAATAGTATTTAAAGTAATTTAAATAGTCAAATGAAAATTGAGAAATTGAAATTACAATTCTGCATTTCCAAGGATTCGAGGCATGATAGTTACCTTCGAGACATTATACAAATATGTATTATATTTTAATTTTGAAAGAACCTGAACGAATAATCGATTTCCGAGATATTTAAGACGTTCTTGTTTCTTGATAATCGTGTAAAAATAGGTAGCTAATTATTCTGGTCGATTTGTAATTTGAAGAAAATTACCTGAAATGAAACAATGTGATTTGCGAATGCAATTTTTTCTGAAACTTGTATTATAATAAGATTAATTTTATGAAATAGACGAGAGAAGATGGAAAAATGGCTGTTCTTTTTATCCTTCTGATATTTAATATTTAAGCTTTGGTTTTTAATTGTTTATTTTACTGCTTCATAAGTTGAAACTTTTAACAATTTTCTTGTAAATTCATTTTTGTTTTATTTATAATAAATTTCTTATCATTTTCTCGAAATTATAATAAATTAGCATTGCACTCCTTTCCCTCTTTTTCCCTGTTTTTAAGAAAACTTCCCCTTTTTCTTATTTTTTCGCTTAAATTCGAAATGAATTAATAGAAACCAATAAGAAAATCCAACAGTTATTGGTTGAAAGTTAATTGTTTTTATTTGAAAAGTTTATAATCATATTTTTTGGGGTCAGAATTTATTTCTTTTGGTTAAAATTTCGACTATTTGGTTGACAATATAATTATTTCATTGAAAATTCACCTTTCTTCTATGAAATAAAGATATTCTTGAAAATTCAACAGTTTTCTACAAAATTCGTCTTGAAAATTCATCTTTGTCAGTTGAAAATTCAACTAATTTCTTGAAAATTTAATTAATTTGGAAAAATTTTCATTTTTTTTACTAAGATTCAACTTTTCCATTTTCAATTAAAAGTGCATCTTTTTTATTTCACAATTCGTATTTTTTTTTAATTATTCTTCTTGGTTAAAAATTCGTCTTTTTGTTTTTAAAAATAATCTTTTTTGTAGAATATTCACGTATTTTGTTAAAAATTAAACCATTTTCATAAAAACATTAATTAGTTTTTTGAAAATGTAACTGGCTTCTAAAAAAATGTCATCTTTTTTGTTAAAAATTTAACTATTTGTATAAAAATGTATCTCTCTTGTTTAAAATTTTAATATTTTGTTGAAAATTCAACTGTCTTCTACAAAAAAAAACCGTTTTTTTGGCTTGAAAATACCACTAATTTATTGGAAATTTAATAATTATGTAAAAAGTGTAATTTGTTTCAACTGAAACTTGAATTTTATTTTTTATTTGAAAGTGAATCTTTTTTAGTTAAAAATTAATGTATATTGTTGCAAATTCATCTTCTTGATAGAAAATCATTCTTATTGGTTAAAAATTTGTCGTTATGGTTTTAAAATTACCTGCTTTTAGTAGGATATTCAAGTATTTTGTTTGAAAATTGAACAATTTTGTTGAACATTTAATTATTTGGTTAAAATTCCTACTCTTTGGTTCACAATTCAACTATTTTTTTGATAATGTAATTACTTTGTTGAAAATTTTACTATTTTTTTTATTGAAATATCAACAATTACATGTTTTGTTAATAATTCACAATTTTACTGAAAGTTCCACTCTTCAGGTTGAATATTTAAGTTTCTTCTGAACATATGCACCTTTTTCCCTTAAAAATTTACCTATTTGTTTGGAAATTCGTTTTTTTTTCATTTAAAATTAATTTTTTTAACTGAAAATGTAACTTTTCCATTATTTTGTGAGAATTTTTCTTTTTTACCTAAAAATTTTACCTCCGCACGTTGAGATCCACGTGAAGAGAGGTGTGAAACTCATGATATCAGCATTTTATATAATTATTTCAATGAAAATTATTCTTTCTTCTATGAAGCAAAGATATTACTAAAAATTCAACGGTTGTCTACAAAATTCGTCTTTTTGGCTCAAAAATTTGTCTTTTTGGCATCAAAATTCATCTTTGTAAGTTGAAAATTCAACTAATTTGTTAAAAATTTAATTATTTTATAACAAGTTAAATTTTTTTACTGAGATTTAACTTTTCCATTTTCAGTTAAAATTGCATCTATTTTATTTCAAAATTCGTTTTTTTTTTGGAAAATTATTCTTCTTGGTTAAAAATTCATCTTGTTAAAAATTAAACCATTTTAATGAAACATTAATTAGTTTCTTGAAAATTTAACTGACTTCTAAGTAAACGTCCCCTTTTTTGTTAAAAATTTAACTATTTGTATAAAAATGTATCTTTATAAATTAAAAATTCAACTGTTTTCTACAAAAAAGACCATCTTTTTGTCTTGAAAATTCTACTAATTTATTGGAAATTTAATAATTTTGTAAAAAGTGTAATTTTTTTGAACTGAAATTTAACTTTTATTTTTTACTTAAAAGTGCATTTTTTTAGTTAAAAATTCATGTATATTGTTGCAAATTCGTCTTCTTGGTAAAAAATCATTCTTATTGGTAAAAAATTTGTCGTTTTAGTATAGAATATTCAAGTTTTTTATTTGAAAATTGAACAATTTTGTTGAACATTTAATTATTTGGTTGACATTTCTACTCTCTGGTTCAAAATTAAACTATTTTCTTGATAATGTAATCACTTTGTTGAAAATTTTACTATTTTTTTTTATTGAAATATCAACAATTACATTATTTAAGTTTCTTCTAAACATATGCACCTTTTCCCCTGGAAAATTTAACTATTTGTTTTTAAATTAGTTTTTTTTATTTAAAATTAATTTGTTTAACTGAAAATGTAACTTTTCTATTACATAATGAGAATTTTTCCTTTTTACCTAAAAACTCTTTCTTTTGGTAAAAAAGTTTCTTGGCTTGAAATGTTATCTTTTTTTGTTAAAAATGTAACTAATGTGAAAAGTTGTCGCCGAACATAAGTTTTCAAGTCGTTCTGCGGACGTTGAGTTTCACGTGAAGAGACGTGTGAAACGCTGTGAGTGATGTACGATATTTAATTCGAAATGCCCTCTGGTGTCATTATTTTTCCTAACAGTACGGTTGGGGAAAATATTGTGTTTTATTCAGTGGCCATAGCATAATTATTTCTCCAAAAAAATTTCCATTTCAATTTTTCCCAATTTTTCTCAAAAGTGTGATATTTTTTAATATAGTATATATTTATTTATATTTTTCTCTCTGATTTCCGGAGAAAGAAAATCCGTAAATTTTCTTCTTTCAAAAATTCGAATATTAACTCGTGCCAACGCGTTGGCAATTTGTGATTTTAAACCAACGGGCACTTCAAAACCCCATTTAATTAATATGGGGAAATTTTGAATTTTTGAAAAATTTAACTCATGTTTCAGGGTTCCTAGAAATTTCTGTCGCCTTTTTCACAAAAATAATTACTGATGAACAATTGAAATATTTCCCATGACTTTTTAAAGAATTTTTAATTGTTTAAACACATGTAGATTATTTAAACAATTATTTATTCCCAAAGAATATAAAAAATAATCGTATTTTCTTATTGAAATGCAATATTTTGTCATTGTTCGGAGAAGCAGATTTTGCGAAAAACATTATGTAATTATTCAAACAATTATTTATTGTCTATTTATATTGAGCCTGAGATATCAACTTTGTTTTCAAAAGAGTATCTTATGCTACGTTTTGTTGAATAATTACATAATTTTGATACAGTTCTTCTACTGTTTAATAAATTTATATTTGTATAAACAATTTTCATTTACGCAAGCAGTTTCTTTCGATAACTAAAAAATTGAAATAAAATAGAAATAAAATAAAATCATTTGTTTAAATAATTAATTTTCTAAAAATACTTTTAAAATCGTAATTAATTGTATGTGCTCTATTTTATTTGATGTTCTTAGTTATTGAAAAATAACTGCTTGAGCAAATGAAAATTGTTTAAACAAATAAAAATTCGTTAAAAATTAGAATTATGAAAATTAGAAATTATGTAACTATTAAAAAAAAGTAGCATAGGATGCAAATTTAAAAAAGACATCTCTGGCTAAATTTTATAAAATTTTGAAATAAAACAATAAATAATTGTTTAAATAATTACATAATGTTTTGAGAAAAATTTACTACAATGACAAAATATTGCATTTCCATAAGAAAATACGATTATTTTTTACATACTTTGGGAATAAATAATTGTTTAAATAATCTAAATGTTTTTAAACAACTGAACATTCTTTAAAAAGTGATGGGAAATATTTAAATTGTTCATCAGTAATTATTTGTGTAAAAAAGACAACCTACCTAAAAATGTAGTTTTTTTTAGATTTTTGTGTAATTATTTATTTAAAAATTATTTCATTTATATTCTCGTTAAGAGTTAATTTATATTACATCTAAATGATGTTTTATAATAATAAAAAAATGAACGAATAAATAAAAATAAACTAATCACTAATATAAAAAAATTCGAGTATGTTTAAGAGACATTATTAAAACCCGAAAGGATTTTTAAAAATGTAGATTCTTGAATACTTTGAACAAAAAATGTAGAAAGTTTTTGAGCATTTTAAAAGGCTTCAAAAGTATACACAAAATTATGAATATTTTGAAGATAATTAAAAATGATTTTTTATTCTGTGTAAAGAATTTAAAGAAAATATTTTTAAAAATTTGAAAGGATTTTACAAATTGTCAAAGGCAAAAATCTGTAAGATTTGAAGGCAAGTTTTTTATTTTGAAAGATTTTTGGACAATTTTTGAATAATTTTCAGAAATTTTCTAATCACCACAAGCGAAGAGCATCAAAAAGTCATCATGAAAGCAAAATGTAGAGTTTCAAAATTTTTAAGTATTTAAAAGATTTTGAAAGGTTTAAAGTTAATACAATAATTTTCATAAGATAATTGGGAAAATTTTAAATCGTTAAAAAATTTTTTAAATAGTTTAAAAATAAAATTTAGAAAGTTTCCAAAACAAACGCAGGTGTTGATAAATTAATAAAAATTGAACAATTATTAATTTTTTACGATCTAAAATAAGATTAATTTCTATCCTAATATAACAAATTTTCAGTTAAAAAGAATTATATTCATTATATTTTTATTGTTTCTGACTTGAATGTGACAGCTGGAATTTAAATTCTTCGAATCTTCGAATCGTTCAATTTATGAAAATTTACAATTTTTTATTTTAAAGCTTAACAGCATTTACTTTAAAATTGTTCACTAGAAATTTTTTAGTAACTTCCAATGAAAACATTTTTATGAACAATTTATCCTCATGACTTTTTTTTAATCGAATAAAAATTAACAAAAAATCGAAAATTCAAATTTTGATCGCACAAAAAATAATGAAAAAGCAAAGTACGATTGTACTTTATTTTGCAATATCTAAATAAGCATTCCCAAACAGAGGTACATAAGAAAATTTATTATAAATTTGATATAAATTCGCTAAAACCGAAAGAGCTTTAACAAAAGAGAATTCACAACCACCAAATTTTAGTTGTCCATGTGTTGATCTTTAATTTTAAAAGGTTTGTGCACAAATGTGAAAAAGTACAAAGACCTGAACCAACAGCGGGCAGATTTTTTCCCCTGTTTTTACGAAAATCTCCTTATTTCTCGATTTTTCCTTTAAGTTTGAACTTAATTAATAAAAGCCAATAAGAAAATCCAACTTTTATTGGTTGAAAAATAATTGTTTTTAATTGAAAAGTCTAGAATTATATTTTTGGTTTAGAATTCATCTCTTTTGAGAAAAATTCTACTATTTGGTTACAAATTTAATTATTGTGTTGAAAATTCATCTTTTATTTATAAAAGTCATCTTCCTTAATTGAAAATTCATCTTTCTCGTTTGAAACAAAGATAGTGTTCAAAATTCAACTGCCTGTTAAAAAATTGGTCTTTTTGGCTAAAAATTTAATTAATTTCTAAAAAGTTTAATTTTTTTACTAAAATTTAGTCTTACATTTTTAGATAAAAGTGTTTTTTTTTTTTTTTTTTTTTAAATTCGTCTTTTTGGTAGAAAATTTCTCTTCGTGGTAAAAAATCTCTTTTTGGTTTAAACATTAATCTCTTTTGGTAAAAAACTTTTTGGTTTAAAAATTAATCAAATTTGTTAACAATGTAACTTTATTTGGTTAAATATTCAATTTTTTTGAAATTTTAAATATTTTGTTGTAAATTTAACTATTTCATTAAAAATTCATGATCAAAATCCACCTCCTTGTTAAAAAATTGGACTATTTTATTAAACATTAATTTTTTTTACTCAAATTCAACTTTTAAGTTAATTTTCTGTATTTATTTTGTTAAAAAATCAACTATTTTGTTAGATTTCAATTATTTTGTTGAAAACTAAACCATTTGGTCAAAAATTAAATTATTTTTC
The DNA here is from genome assembly GCA_010014905.2 of Druon quercuslanigerum. NCBI lineage: Eukaryota > Metazoa > Arthropoda > Insecta > Hymenoptera > Cynipidae > Druon > Druon quercuslanigerum. The sequence goes on from JAAAKG020144552.1 coordinate 60,241, forward strand.
TTTTCTGTTTGAAAATTGGACTTTCTGTTGGAAAATTCAATTTCTGATATGTAAGACTTATTCTTTGATTTTTAATTATTTATTACATTGATTCCAAAATTGAAACCTGATATTGATGGTTTGTAAAAAATACCAGAATAGGATTCGTTTCGAACGATCTAAGTAGTCTAAATTTGCAGGAATTTCTGAACTAAATTCTTCAAGTTTCCTGATTGTTTGCCAAAGGCTTGGCATAACTCATTTTGTTCAATTAGAAAGTAATTATTTTATTTTAAAATTATCAGTTTTAAAATTCGATAAAGTATTTGCATACATTTTTATTTTAAATTATTCTGTTGTGAAAACTTCAGACTGAAATTTGTTCCTTTTTTAATAATAAATATTTGCGATCATTTAATTTTGAACATTTTAATTTGAAATTATTCTATTCTAAACATTTCAATGTAAATTATTCTCCTACAAGGGCTACAAATTAAGAAAAAGGTAAAATCTTGAAGAATTATTTAAAACTTTATATTTAAAATTTTTTTAAACGCAATTTCTCTGTTACTTTTGTATGATATGAATTTCTTTAAATTTGAAATTTCAGAATGTTTAAATCTTGATTGCAAACTCGTCAAATTTTTATTGGCAGAAATTTAAAATGATTCAATTTTAATTTTAATAAATATAGTTTTTAATGTTTCTTGATTGAGATTGTCTGATTTTTTAAAAGTTTTAGACTTTGTATTTATTCAATTTTTGAAATTATGTAATTCAGAATAAATTTTTTTTATTTGAATCACTTTAAACTAAAAATTGTGTAATTAATTTTGGCTTTG
>JAAAKG020144553.1:10918-28130 GCA_010014905.2 Druon quercuslanigerum
TTAGTTAATGTAAAGAATCTTTACAAAAAAGCGTTTTTTATAGAATATTTAAATTAAAGAATATAAATTTTTAGTTTCAAAAATTATTTTTGCCAAAAAAGGAGTTTTGGAAAAGTTTTTCAAGTTTTAACCAAAAAGACGAATTTTCAACTAAAAAAGTTAAAATTTTAAGCAGAAAAAATTTAATTTTTAACAATTAAGTTCATCTTTTAACCAAGTTATTTGATTTTTAACCCAAAAAGATAAATTTTTAACCAAGCAGAGTAATTTTCTACCACAAAAGACGAATTTACTTAAAAATAGTTCAGTTTTCAACTCAAGAAATAAATTTTTAACTAACGTAAAGAAATCGATAAAAAAAAGGAGGTTTTTATCGACTTTTTAAACTAAAGAATATAAATTTTTAGTTAAAAAAAATTTTTTGACAAAAAAGAGGTTTTGGCAAAGTTGTTCAAGTTTTAACCAACGAGAGGAATTTTCAACTAAAATGATAGATCAACCAAAAAAAATGGTTGGTTTTTCCACAAAAAATATTATTTTTCTACCGGAAATGACGAATTTTCAATTTAAAAAAATTTCGGTTAGAGCATTAATTCGAGAAAAGAATGAATTTGCGACAAAAAAGTTAAATTTTAACCAGAAAAAAATTAATTTTTAACAATTTAGTTCATCTTTCAAATAAGCAATTGAATTTTCAACCCAAAAAGATTAATTTTTCAAATTAAAAACAAACTAATTTTTAACAAAATTTTTTAGTTTTCAACATAAGAAATAAATTTTTAACTAAAGTGATTAATTTTTAACCCGAAAACGGGATTTTTAAATCAAATTTTCAAGTAAAGGAAATAAATTTTTAGTTTAAAAAATTACTTTTGACTAAAAAAAGAGGTTTTACAAAGTGGTTCAAGTTTTAAGAAAAGAGAGTAATTTTCAACTGAAATGATAGATTCACAACCACAAAAAATTGAATTTTTAACAATTTAGTTCAGCTTTCAAATAAGCGATGTAATTTTTAGCCCAGAGAGATATATTTTCAACTTTAAAAAAAATCTATTTTCATCCAAAAATTTATTTTCATGCAAAAAGATCTATTTTGACCGCAAAGAGATCATTTTTATACTTGAAAAACACGAATTTTCAACGTAATTATTCCAAGTTTTAAAAATATAAATTATAACAATAAATAAATAATAAATAAATATAAATAAAAACTAAAAAGATAAATTTTCAACAGAAGAAATAAATTTTGATATCAAATAATGCATCTGTACTAAAAAAGAATTTTCAAACAAACAGAAAATTTCCGGTTGGAGCATTCATTATGGACGAAAAAATTACATTTATTACAAAAAAGTTATATTTTAACCAGAAAAATTAGATAAATTTTGAACCAAGGAGATAAATTTTCAAACAGATCAATTTTAAACCAAAAAGATTAATTTCCCAGTGAAAAACATGAATTTTAAACTAAAAATAATATATTTTCAGTTAAAAAATTATTTTTGGCAACAAACATTGTTCAAGTTTTAACTAAAGAGATGAATTTTTAGCAAATTAGTTCATATTTCAACCAAGTAATTGAATTTTCAATCCACAATGATAAATTTTTCACCTAAAAGATTAATTTTTTCCCGAAAGTTGAATTTTATACCATAATAATCGGCTTCAGCTAAAAAATATTATTTTTTTAACCAAGAATGAAATAGCTGAATTGTCAATAAAAAAATATTTTTCAACGAAATATTTAAATTTTCATTAATAACCAAATGATTTTTGAGTAAAAAGTGTAATCGTTGATATTTCGATCAAAAAATATTTTAATTTACAATTTTAAATAGTTCAATTTAACCAGGAAAGAACTAGTTTTCAACAAAGTAATTGCAAAACAATTGCGGATCTAACCAAATAAGATAAAAAAATGAAAAAAGACGTGTCAGTCAAGTGAGGATAAAAATGGCAATGAAATTGTTTAATTAATTGATAATTGATTTTTTAACCAAAAATGACGACTAACTAAATTGTTCAATTGTCAAATAATACAATTTTTAATCATTATACAAATATTTTTTAGATTATCTAACTAATGCGTTAGAAATTTATCTTTTGTAGATAAAAATGTCAGTATTTGGTTGAAAAGATACACTTTTGCAGAACATTCGTCTTTTTGTCTTGAAAATTTAACAGTTTGGTAGCAAATTTAACTAACAGGCTAAAAATGCAACTGCTTTTTTGAAAATATGAATTTTTATTGAAAATGTAACTGCTTGGTTAAAAACATGCTTTTTTGTTGAAAATTCGTCTTTTTGGATTTGAAATTAAAATCATAAGATAGAAAATGTAATTATTTAGTTGAAAATGTAACTATTTAATTGAAAATTTATCGTTTTTTAGATGTAAATTCCACTGTTTGGTTGAAAATATACGTTTATGCTGAAAATGTATCTTTGGCTTGAAAATTCAACAATTCGTCGAAAATTAAACTTTTTTGTTATAAATTTAATTATTTGGTTCCAAATAAACCTTTCTGTTGAAAATTCTTTTTGGGTTCAAAAAACAACTAATTTTATAGAAAATTCAACTGTTTGGTTGAAAATTCATCTATTTGGTTAAAAATGTAATTATTGTGTTGAAAGTTAATCTTTTTTTAGATGAAGATTCCACTTTTTGATTAAAAACTCAAGTATTTGGTTAAAAATTGGCACCATTTAGCTCTAAGTAAAACTGCTTGGTGGAATATATTCGTTAATGTGTAAAAATCGTCTTTTTGGGACAAAAATTCAACTAATTACATAGAAAATTTAATGATTTTTTAAAATAATTAGATCTTGTGTTAAAAATTGATCTGTTTAGGTGAAAATTCCACTATTTGGTTGAATGTATATATGTTTTTGTTGAAAATTCGTATTTTTGGCTTGAAAACTCATAAGTTTGTTAGAAAATTGTACTATTTAGTTATAAATTCAACTATTTGCTTGAAGATTACACTTTTTGGTTGACAATATACGTTTTTGTTGAAAATCCGCGTTTTTGGCTTGAAAGTTTAATAATTTGGTTCAAAATTAATCTTTCTATAAATAATTGTTTTGTTTTAAAAATTCAAATAATTTTATAGAAAATTCGACTGCTTGGTTGCAAGTTGTTCTTTTTTAAATGAAAATTCAAATGTTTGATTGAAAATTTGCAGTATTTCATTAAAAATGCAATTGAATGTTTGAAACATTAACTGCATGGTTGTAAATATAGGCATTTGTTTAGAATTCAACTATTTATTTGAAAATTTAACTATTGTCTGGAAAATTGATCTTATTTAAGATGAATATTACACTATTTAGTTGAAAATATACGTTTTTGCTGAAAATCCGTATTTTTTGTTTAAAAATTGAACAATTTGGTTCTAAATTAACCTTTCTATAGATACTTCTTTTTAGGTTCAAAATTCAAATAATTTTGTGGAAAACTCAACTGTTTGGTTGAAAATTTGAACTATTTAGTTGAAAATTAAACTGTTTTGTTATAAATTTAACTAATTGGTTCAAAAATTCAAAATTCAACTAATTTCATAGAAAATTCAATTTCTTGGTCGCAACTGTAGTTTTTTGTTAAAAATTCAACTATTTGGTTAAAAATTTGCACTATTTAGTTCAAAATTCAACTGCTTAGTTGAATAGATTTGTTATTGTCAATGGATTTTTTTTCTATTTTTCAACATTTTTTTGAATTCATTTTAATTCTTTTGACTGTAACTTTAAATGTTCTGAAATCTTCTGAATTTATCCTGAATTCCGCGAAAAAGTATCCTGGCTGAAAATGTGCACTGTTTTATTAAAAATGTAACTAATTCTTTGAAGGTTTATAACTAGTATTTCTTTAAAAATGTATATATTGTGTTGAAAATTGATCTTTTTTCTTTTTGCATAAAGATTCAACTCTTTGGTTGGCAAATTAATCTTTTTGGTGTAAAATTTGTCCTACTTTGTTAAAAATTTAACTGTAGAATATCATGAATTGACTTGCTATCCTTTTTTTTTTTTGTCAATTCCAGGTGAAGACAAATTTCAGGACTGCCATAACGGTGCCCGAGAAGTCGTGGGCACGATTCCGCGACATTTTCGCCGACTACTGTGACAAGATGAAAGAAAGTGGCGTCGGTGTCGGCGTCGGCGTCGGCGCCGGTGGTGCAAGCAGCGTTCTTTCCGATGGAAAAGGCTCGGTGGTGGCTCAGGTACCATCACCATCATCCACTTCACAACAGCCCAATAATCCCAATCCAAATCTAGATTCCCCTTTAATCAAGTGAAAACGGCTTTAACTTGACTCGAACATTGGAATTTTAACCGTAACTCGTTTTCGAATCGTTAAGCGAACCAAAAGAATTTGTCCGAGTCCGCATATCGTCGTCTTCGTCGTCGTTGTTACTTTCACACTCGTCGTCGTCGTCGTCGTCGTCGTCGTCGTCGTCGTCGTCATCGTCGTATTTTTCGTCAACCTTTCATCATCATCATCTCTTCTGACGCTCGAGATCGACGAAACATTGGAATCTTTTCCAATCAATCGTCCCGACATTATGAATCGCGATGTGAGAATCCGGACCAGCTATGTCGACGAATTATTAACATTATTATTATTATTATTATTATTATTATTATTAATACTACTATTATTATCATCAAGCAACGCAAAGAAGCGAGTTCGAAGATTAGGTATTTCAAAGGTGAATCTTGGTGAAATGTATAACGCAATTTCCTAGTTTGGATGGGAGTTGCCGTCGATTAACGTTGTATATACTACCGTTCATTTCCTCGCCCCCCAACCCCCACCAACACCACTTGTGATTATTCTATCAATTGCACGTTCTTTAGCTAGCAGTTCTCAAAAAATGCAGTTCTTTCTCTCTATCGATCTCTCTTTCTCTATCTCGTCGAGCCTCATGTCCAACGAGAAAAAAGGATTCCTCGCGGGAAATGGACTGTAGTCGAGGTTACGTTTACAATTGAATTTGATCGTTCAGAATTTATGGATAAATAGTTGTTATATTAACGATTACGCGGAGAATAGAAGAAGAACGTCGACCGTTCCAGGTGTCGCTTTTTTCCGCCTTTAGTTGGATCTTTAGGGTTCTTTTTTCTTTTTTTTTTTTTTGGTGTCTTTGCTGCTGCTATTACTGCTGCTAGCCTGAAATAAGTTTTGAGATGATTTCTTGATTTCCATTCGCGCGTTACGAGTTTTCATACGTCAGACTAACTAACCCACACACACACACACACACACACACAGATCCTCGGTTTTCAGACACACAGACACATCGTTTTTGCAAATTCAGAGCCGCGTCGTCGTTTGCCAACCGATCGTCGTCCCTATTTGAAATAAATAATAACGATGAGATAATATATAGGAAAAAGATGGGAGATGATGGCCAAACACGATTTATTATTATGTATTATTATTATTAATTATTATTAATATAATAGTAGTAATAATAATAATAATAATAATATAATTACACGAGAAATTGCGCAAACACGGACAGGCGGATTAAAAATGAAAACTTGGAAATTTACGTTTACGATGTGTAGGCGAAATTAAAGTACGTTACGTTTTGAGCTCGACGGCTGACTTTTTAACACAATATGTATTATACGAATACATATTAGGTATTTATATAGAATCTATTTAAGTGTATTATTGTAACGAAATGTCAATGTCCGCGGACCCAGGCGACTGCAAAATCCGGCTTTATTTTCATTGAATGATACACTATTCGATATACCTCATTTTCAAAAAACCTCTCTCAAAGTCAACGCATCATAGGCCTGGAAATATCAGGGCTTTTTTTCGTAAACGTACTTCTTTTTTTTTTTTTTAAATTGCAATCTAAATTTGAGTAACAATGATTTTTCACTTGTAAAAGTTGATTTTTTTGGTTACTGTACTTAAACTATTTTGTGAAAATTCGTTTTCAATGTTTCGAATTGATTTTTTTTTTTACTGAAAATTTAAGTATTCTATTTTTGGTTAAAAATGTCTTGTTCTTGGATGAAAATTCAAGTATCTGGTTGAAATGTCATGTATTTTGTTGAAAATTTTTGTTTGTTTGTTTGACTGGACCAAAAAAATATTTCTTAATTCATATTTCAATTCATGTTGAAAAATCGTATTTGTTTAAAATGAATTTACGTTTTTTAAATTAAAAATTTAACTCTTTTTTGTTTGTAATACACTACATTATTATAAAATATATAATACTATATTTTTCTTTAGATTTTTTTTTAAACTAAAAAATTAATTACCTTTTTTTTTGTATATTGATCTTTTTCCGTTAATAATTCTACTTTCTGATTCAAAATGCATGTATTTTGTTGAAAATTCGTTCTTTAAATGATATAAAATTAATCTTCTTGTTTAAGCAATCATCGTTTTGCTTGAAAATTCAACAGTTTGAGTGCATTTTTCTTCTCTCTCCTGACCGAAAAAATTATTCTTTTTATTGAATTTAACTTTATTGTTTGACATTTTTTTTTAACTGAAAATTTAACTTCTACTTTTGGTTAAAAATATATTGTTCTTAGATGAAAATTCAAGTATCTGGTTCGAATTTCATGTATTTTGATAAAAATTCGTTCTCTAATGGTATAAAGTTAATCTGCTTGTTTAAGCAATCATTTTTTTCCTTGAAAATTCAACAGTTTGCAATTTTTTCTCTCTCTTGACCGAAAAAATTTTTCATAATTAAAAATTCAACGCATATTGAATTTTTGAATTTTTTGTTGACAAATTATCTAATTTATTGGAAATTGATTTTTTTTTTAAATATAAGTTAATCTTCTTGCTTGAAAACTTAAATTTTTGGTTAATAATTCAATAATTGTGGATACAAAATTAACTATTACAGTTGTAATTTCATCCTTTTTTATTACAAATTGAACTATTCCAGCTAAAGATTCATAATTTCAGTTTAAATTTCATCACTTTATTAAAAAATGAAACTATTGTTTTTAAATTTGTTATTTTAAAAGTGAAAAATGTAACTTTGATTGAAAAAGTATCATTTTGACTTTAAATGAAACTGTTCCAATTAAATATTTGATCAATTTATTTAAAATTTTATCTCTGGTTGAATTTTAACTTTTTTAACTGAAAAATAAACTATTCAATTTTGGGTTGAAAATGTAGCCTTTTTAGTTGAAAATGCATGTAATTTATTTAAAATTCAAATTTTTATCATAATATTCAAATATTTCAGTTGAAATTCATCTATTTGGTTGAAAATTTGCCTTTTTTAGTTGAAAATTCAACTATTTTTTTGAAAATTAATGTACTTTATTGAATAATCGTTTGTTTCAATCTTTTCGATTGAAAGTTGAATTTTTGTGTTAAAAGTTCATCCGTTTATTTTTAAATTAATGTGTTACAGCTGAATTTTTATTAGTTTTCTTAAAGATTCATCACGTTGCTTTTAAATTTGTGAATAATTAATTTTTTTAACTACAACTATTTCGAGATTCAATTATTTGGTTGCAAATTGACCTTTTTTAGTTGAAAATTCAACTATTTGGTAGGGATTTCATATACTTTGTTAAAAATACGTATTTTTGATTAAAAATTATTCTTTTTGTTTGAAAATGCAACTATTTGCTTAAAAGTTCATCTATCTTGTTGAAAATTCAATTATTGTACTTGAAAAGCGTTTTAAATTGAATTTAATATAAAACGGTTAAAAAAGTGAAGTCTGAGAGATGTTCTTTAAAAATGAATCGTATTATCGCCGGCAGGCAACCGTTTGGGCCCTGAGTCTTTGGTACGTCTTAAAAACAAGAAAACAAAGAACAAATTTTAATGGATAAAAGCGATTTAATCGAGAGGTGATACAAGGACCGAGATGGGATAGTTCGAGTTAATTCCTAAAAGAGAAAAAAAAAAATATCTTGTACGCTTTCATTCTCCAATGCTATTCTAACGATGATGACAGTATCCGTTCTACATAATATTAAAAATAAAATACTGTCCGCGAAAGGAACGACAAAAAAACACTCACAAGTATTTCGCGCTGGTGCGAAATCAATATTATTAATAAGCGGAATAGATTATTATGCATACACAGATACGTGCTATTTAATTGATAAACGCGAGATGAAAGAAATTTTATTTATTTTTTAGCGATGCTCTTACTATTATCTATTTCAATTAAGCGGTATCGCATCAGATGCGTTCCTTTTTTTTTTATTATAATTATTATTATTACGTGTGATTATTCATATTATATGAATTTAATAATCATAATTTTATTATTCGTTCGCAACTTGGTTTTTTTTTTTTTTTTGTTTTCCTAAATCAATTTCGGCTGGTCTGAATTTAACTAGGATATAGAATTCAAGGATATATTAATGAAATGTAAATCACAATATGGAAATCCGAGGATTGAAGTGAAATTCAAGCCAGGGTCGCTAGCGTCTCTTTTGAATTCGTCGAGAAGCACCGAGTGCTTTTTATATAAAACTATAACGTCCACTTACATCGCTAAAAAATGACGTGTCTACGAATCCCTTTTTTTTCGGTCGCGTTTTTTGTTGTCTTGAGGGCTTAGAATTCAAAACTTTTGAAATTTAGACCTTTGAAACTTATTACACATATATATATATTTTTTTTTTTTTTCATCCAAAAATAAAAATTTTCCGTGGCGCGTTTATTCGACGAGAAACATGTTGAAAATTCGCTGCGTTCCGCAGATAGGCGAGTGTAGGCAAACGTTCCGAAGGAAACGAAAAGGCATAGAAAAATCGCAAAGAAAAATTAAATCATTGGCGCAGGTGGTATGACATTGTGATCTATAAAAATTACAAATTACAAAGCATCAACAAGTAGTAGATATTTAATATATTAATAGATTTAAAGAAGAAAAAAAAACACACACATCCACTAGGGAAACTCACACCAAGCTCTACACTTATAAACAATCAAACACTGCCACACATAAACACAGAGAGAAACAGATTTACAAGAAGACGTCTGACACGTAAGAGTAAGCAAAGTAATATAAAATATAAAGAAAAGAAAAAACACGACGCTCCTGCCACGCAGTGAAGTCCTTAGACAGCTTTAAGATAATAATTATAAAATGATAAATAATAACTATTAAATAATAGCGATAAACTTTCTATATGTTGAATCGTGTCTAGTGAGAGAATTACTATTGAAGTAACTATTACTATTACACATGAATTAAGACTATTAGTTTTTCTCTTGTCTCAATCTCATTATCCGTAAAACCTACTTTCTCTCTCTTTCTCTCCATCTCTCCATCTCTCTCTTGTCACTTCCCATTTCTCTGATCTCTTTTGCCCAATCCTCGATACATCTTCATCGGATGTTTGTTTTTTCGACTAGACGACAGTTAGCGGATAGTTTGCTGTTCCGTTTGCTGTTTGACAAAATGTTGTGACGATTAATAATTGGCGAGCTTTCATTATTCTGCAGATTATTGTGGAAATTGTAGTCGATAAGCAGAGCCTAACAGTCGTACATTAAATTTTTACTGTTATCACATTCACTGCTATTATTATCGTTACTGCGTTATCTCACAACCGGGCTTCAATGTTTTGTATTTCAGAATTTAAATTTTGTTCGAGGGTTGAAAGAAAGTCTTCAAAAGAAATGTTGAATACATTTTTGGTTTCATTTTTAGCAATTTCAGAGATAATTTGCTTTTCTCTTTTTCCTTTGGATCATAGTTTCTGGTTTCTTAGCATTCTTGAAAAATTAATTGCAGCTTAAAAAAAAATGGGGAAAAATCAGGGTGGCTGTCCAAATAACATTCATTATTCGTGCGTTTTGTGATTTTTTAAAGTTTACAATCAGAAAGCGATTTTTTTTTACAAAAATCATATTTTTTTTAGTAGAAAAAGTCTATCCTTTACAATTCTTTAGTCTTTAAAATTTGCCTTAAAATTATTAGAAAAATTTAATTTTTGAAGCCTTGAAACTAAAGTTTTTTCTCAAATTAAGTTTAAATTTTCTGATATAAGATTTCGCAATGTTGTAGTTTGATATTCAAATAATTATTGAAAATGTCAGGACCATTACGCTTTTTAATATCCTGAAATTTTATATTAAAAGCGTTGATTGTCAGTTTTGAATGTGATAGTTTTTGATGATTTTGAATAATAATAATTCTAAAGCAAGATTTGAAATAAAAAAATAAAAAATTGAATTTAATATCAAAAATGGTAAAACCTAAACGATTTGAGATTGATTCATGAGTAAATCAATAATTTCGGTAATTTTAGATGTTTACAATTTTAGAGTTCTGAATTTTTCCCTTTCGTAAGATTTAATTTGGCAATTGAAATTTAATTGGTTGAACTTTGGAAAGTATAAGCAATATAAAATTAATTTTTAAGCGATTTATATTTAATTCAAATAACTGAAGTTTTAAAGGGTTTGAATATAAAGAAAGTTTTAATATCCCAATTTTTGGTAACTAAATTTTTTTTCAGTATTAAATGAAGTTCGCATTGGTTTAAGTTTGAAAATGGCGGAGTAAAAATTTATTCCTTTTTAATGTTTCCCATATAAAATTAATATTTGTTTCGAAATATATTTTTAGAATCATTCAATTCATTTTTTGATCTTAGAAAAAGTTATCTAATTAGCTTTAATGTTAAATTATAATTTTGTTCAAACTCGAAAGTTTTGAAATTTTAATTATTTATGTTTGAACGCTTTTAATGATAAATAAAGCAATTTCAATTCCTCAGAATTTTGAAATGACCCAATATTTTTTTGAATTTCAGACGTTTTTAATTCGAAATTATTGGCTATTAAATATTGTTTGAAATATATTTAAGACAATATTTAAAAATTGCTTATCGACAACTGCAATTGTTGATATATGTGAAAAAACTTTAGTTTTCGCAAAGAGAGTTAATTTTTTGTTATAAACCAGGAGAAATGACGAATATTCATCGGGAGATGAAAATTTATAAAATAGTGGCCACCCTGAAAATGGACAAAGTTAACGGGGGGAAAATAGGGAATAGCGGGCTGACATTCCATTCTGAAATCTTTATCCGTTTAATTCGGAAACGAGCATTCAACTTCCTGTATAGTTTTCGTTTTCCGTTACACAAGGTTGCATTTCGTAGACAAACAACAAATCCCGGTTGTGTGACAGCTTTAATACTTTACTGCTGCGATTATTACGAGTATATTGTCATTATTATCATTATTATAATTATCATAATTATTACTAGTGCGTTGATGACGATGATTATTATTGTCATTACTATTAGTATCTTTATTATCGTTATACTGAGCTGCGTCTTTGAAACGAATATTTGAACAAAAGTGTCAGATGTGTCAAAAGAAAAGGATATTAAAACAAAACAGACGAGAAAATAAAGGAACAAAACTGTGCAGCGCGAATTCGATGCGACCCTCTTAGAGCCACTTTGTTTTCATTCGACGTTGTGGAAAATTCGATCGAGTCGAGAGCGTATGTTTGTGCCCTAAAATGTGCTTGCGTTTCTTGCATGCGTGCTTTGGTATAATCGTGTGTGTTTAGAAGAATGCAGAAATTTTATTCTGCAGCGGTTTAGATTTCTATCCGTTAAGTAGCTGACGCTTGGGGTGATGTTGAGAACCAATTTCAACCAAGTTTAATCAAATTCTTAAAGTAATATCTATTTTAAAGCCTCTTTCTTATTTTCCAACTTGAAGAAAAAAAAAAACCATCCTGTATCTCCAAAACTTTTATCTGTCTCTAAAAAAAAGAGGAAAATATATAGATTGTCACCCTGAGCGATCAATTGCTACTTGCGACGGCAAAGGGGCGTTTAGTGGTGTGCGATTTTCGACGTTAATTACGTGGGCATAACGATATCAGCATAATAATATTAATTGTTATACGATTATCAACTTCTCGTTCAAAAGAAATAAAAAAAAAGAAGCAACTTTACTGTAGAACGAGGGGGGTTTGACATGGTCAATCTCCTGAAGATTATTTCTTCAACTAGACGTTTTTCGCAATAGTTTGTAATATATTAAAAATTAAATAGGGCGAAAGCTTGCTTCGACTTGAGACATATTATTAAAAAAATTGGATTAACGACCGATGGTGGCGATCGACTTTCAAGTTCACAGAGGTTTTACATCGAAAAAAAAAAAATCGAAAAAGTCGGTATGGTTAAGTTTCGTCCGAGTATCAGTAGTATAGCTGCATAGGTTCTGTTCCGGGTTAACTGTCGGTATTTCCGGGACCAGCATTGTCCACCGTGTTACAGAATCGCTGCAGCTATACTATTAGTATCGATTATCAAAAGAAATATTTCTCCCAGGCGCTGATGTGTACAGACTGCTCAGACGAAACTTCATCCTACCAAAAAGTCGACTATTTTCATCGATTAATTCTATTTTTACATTCGACATTTCAAATTCGATTAATCGAAAAGTCATGTAAAAGTCGTCTTTCTTATTGTCTAAGTCGCCTTTTCAAAATTCGAAGGATTTAACAGCGCAATCTTTCGCCCTCTCTCAAATGAAGAAATATAGTTACAGAAATAAACAATATAAATATATATTTACATAAATACTTGCACACGCATGCGTGTACGTGTGAACGTGTGTGGGCGTGCGTATGTTCGTGTGAATATATTTACGACATTCATCCGGAATTGTATGGTCGATAAACTGCAGGAAAAAAGCAAAAAAAAAAAGTTTATGAAAGAATGCAACTAAATTCGGGAAAAATCGCCCAGAATTAGTTTATGCACTATATTGTGTGTGCGAAAATAAAAACACAGAAGAGAAGTTATAATAGAGCTCACATTTGGGGAAAAATTAATAGATCATCGCCTCGATGTTAAATGTAATACAATTTACAAAGTAACAGAGCATTTGATTTTGTAATATTTCTACTGTTTATGCGTTTAACTAACTTGATTCACAAGACAAACGATAGGATTGGTCTTTTATTTTTTGGTAATTGTGTTGTTCAGTTTTAAGCTTTTTTCGCTTCCAATCGATGTGCAATTCTGTGACAGTTTAGGCAAATCTTGGGCCAGCGAGTTAATTAATTTAAAAGTCATAATTGTTGATTGACGCTTATCGAATCGATTTAGAATCTACAATTTTGAATTCTTGGTGGCTCGACAGATTTTGGTGCTTAATACGTGATCCGTTTCGATGAAGATTTTTTAGAATTGTTCAGTTAAATCCGTTATGTGTTACTCTCTAAGGGTTGTTTATATAAAAAGGCTTCAGATTATTTTTCAATTAAATTTAAAAAAGCTTTACTTGCGATTTTAGATTTGTTCTCTTTGAGAGAAAGCATTTATATTGTGCCTGACGATTTTATGATGTTTTTTTAATTGTTTATCGAAAATTTCTGCCGTTAAACTACAATTTCTTTCACTAGAGACTCTGTACAGTTCCGTGAAATAAAGAATGAATTAAATATTTCCTAAATTTCCAACAGTTGTTTTCATCTCGTGATTTTCTTTTCAAGTGAAGAGAATAATTATTGACCAGTGATGGAAAAGTCGACTTCGATTTTAGTAGAAAGTTGACTTTTCGCAATTGATTTTTAATTTTACATGAGCTTTACATAGAAAGAAATATGAAAAAGTCGGTAGGTTTAAGTTTCGTCTGAGTATCAGTAGTATAGCTACATCGGTTCTGTTCCGGGCTAAATGTCGGTATTTCAGGGAACAGCATTGTCGGCCGTGTTACAGAATCGCTGCAGCTATACTACTAGTATTATTAGAATATCGTTCTGTGCGTTGATTAAAGAGATGGCTGTTCAATATTTTAAAGATTTTAATTTAAAAATATTTCAACAGGTTGCTCGGTCGAAGAATGTGAATGCAAAAATCAATTCCATCAGATCGAAGCAATCAGTTCTTCAGCCAAAGAGACGTAGAGCACTTTCAAGAAAATCAAATTCCTCCAATTCCGTTGCCGCCTCGAAAATGTGTCCTGAATCTGTACCTGCAACTTCCGTTCCAAGCCAATCCCACCTGTCTCCATAACCACTATCATTTCCACAGATTTGAGGTATATTCAAGAGGAGTAAAAATTTACGTTGTTTTAGCGATAGTTTGTTGGCTTAGTTTTTTTTTAGTTTTAAGTTTTATTGGAATAATTAAGGGTCAAGTTAAAAGTAAATTTAGTTTCCATTTTTATCCTAAAAGCACGTTTTTGAGTAAATTGAATTAGCATTTAAGCAAAAGTGCTGTTAAATACTGTTTACTGCGATAAAACAATATCCACTTTATTTGAAAGTATATATTCCACGGTAGTGTATGACTTTGTCAAGATAATAAAAGTTTCGACAGCTGTTGAAAAGTAGTTTGAGTTTGAAGGGATGGAATAGTTGATTTTTCAAAGAAGTTGTTGAATTTTCAAGTCAAGAAGACGATTTTTCTGCAAAAACAGATGAATTTTCAACAAAAAAAGTTCATCTTCAACAACAAAATATGAATTTTCAAGGAAAAATGTAATATTTTATATTCAACTAAAAATTATTTTAATTTTAAATAAGAATTGAAGAATAATAATTGAAGAATTTTCTACAAAGCACTTAAATTTTCATCTTGGAAATATGAAATTTCAACCAAGAACAAAACGAATTTCCAACTAAAATTTGAAATCTTTACCAACAAAAAAATGACTTTTTAAGAAAGTAGTTCATCTACCAACAAAAGTAGTTGAGCTTTCAACGAAAAAAGATTAAATTAATTAAATACAATTTTTATTTGACCGAAAGGGAGAAATTTCAGAGTTTAGTTTACAAACAAAAAAACTGTTCAGCTAGGCTAGAAAAAAATTACAAACAGATGGTTGAATTTTCTACCAAATTATTAATTTTCAAACATTACACATTTTCCTACAATTTACGGTTTTCGGTTCTAGGTTTTATTAACGGTTTTATGTTTTATTAACTTATTTTTTTTTACATCAAATTGACCTTTTGAAACAAAAACCACTAGGTTTTAAAGGTTCATAATTTTTTTAACAATTTCAGATTTTATTATAGCGTTTTACACTAAAAACTGGTATTTTAAAACAAAAATCATATTTTGAATTGCGTCAATTTTCAAACAGTTTCAGGTTATGTTAGCACACTTTTTGAAGTAAAAAAAAAAGAAAAATAAAGAAACCTCTGAATCACCTTTCTTATATTTTTCTGTAGCATAACATTTTTTTTTATTACAAATTTGATCGTTGGATTCTTGTTTTTTTTTTAAATTTCCTGAATTAATATAAGTAGCCGAACTTGGTGTTTTAAAACCAAAAACCATTAGATTTAAATTTGTTTAAAATAATAAAATTGACAAGGTTAATCAAATTTGGATTTTTTTGGTGTTTTTTGTCGAAAGTTGAAATTTTTATTTAAATAACATTAGATTTCAAAGGTTTCTCTTTTTTTAAATCAGAAGATTTTTTAGTCCTACTCATCAGTCATTAAATAAAAAATTTGTGTAGAATTTTTAGTTTTGTTAGCATTTTATGTCGGAAATCGGTACACATTGTAAAAAATCTTTTGGATTTTAAATGTTCAAATTTTTGAAAACAATTTTATATCACGGTCGCGTTTAAACAATTTTTTGTTGTGGGGAAATCGGTGCTTTTAATAAAAAAAATCACAGAATTTCAAATTTGATCAATTTTAGGTTATGCTCGCATTTTTCACCAGAAATGGGTATAAATTTTGAAGATTCACGATTTTTAACCAATTTTAGGTTATGTTAACAGTGTTTCCGTTTATTTTAAACAAAAAACGTTGGGTAAAAAATAAAGATTTACAATCGTAAACATTTTTTTTATGTTAGTGTTGGTTATAGAAAAAGGGTATTTTGAATCAAGAAATCAGTAGATTTTTTACAGTTTTACACATCAATCATTAAATAAGAAATATGTTTAGATTTTTCGTTTTTTTTTGCGTTTTATGTCGGAAATCGGTACTTTTAGTAAAAAATCTTTTGGGATTTAAATGTAAAATTTGTTTTGAACATGTTTACGTCCCGCTCACGTTTAAACAACTTTTTGTTATGTTAGTGTTTTCAAGTGAAAATTGGTATTTTTAATACAAAAATCGTAAGATTTTTATTCATGATTAAAACAAATTTTTGTGTACAGTTTTCAGTTTTGTTCGCTTTGACACCGCTAATCGCTAGTAAGTTCGAAGATTTACAATTTTTGAACAATTTTAGGTTATGTTATCGTATTTCATCGAAGGCCGATTAGTTATGATAAAAACCGTTAAGTTTAAAATAATATTTACAATTTTACACCATTTTGTTATCAGTGTTTTTTGTTGAAAATTGATATTTTTATTCAGATCAGTAATTAAATAAGAAATAATTACATCATTTTTTTTTTAGTTTTGTTCGCGTTTTATATGGCAAATCGGTGCTTTTAATAAAAAATCACATTATGCTTTCATTTTTCACCAGAAATACGTATAAATTTCGAAGATTTACAGTTTTTAAACAATTTTAGGCTATATCAATGGTTAGCACCGAAAATGGTTCATTGTTAACGAAAAACAGGTTTATAAAAGAAGATTTACAATCTTAAACAATTTTGTTTAAAGTTTTTCTCAGTTGAAATTCTTTTTTTTTTTTTATAAAAATCGTAAGATTTTTATTCATGTAAGTAATTGAATAGAAAATTTTGTATTATTTTTTGTTTTGTTCACTGTTGACGTCGGAACTCGGTACTTGCAATAAAAAATTATTGGGTTTCGAAAGATATGCATTTTTTAAACAATTTTAAGTTTTGCTCGCGTTCTTTATCGGAAAAAGGTTTTTTTTAACAAAAAACATTAAGTTTAAAAGATTTACAATTTTAAACAATTTTTTGTTATGTTAGTTTTTTTCGTTGAAACTTTTTATTTTTAATATAAAAATCATTAAAATTTTATTAATATCAGTCATTTAAGAAAAAGTAAATTTTTTAAAGTTTGGTTCGCATTTTATACCGGAAATCGGTACTTTTAGTGAAAAATTATTTGATTTTAAATAAGATACAAATTTTTTGAACCATTTTAGGTTATGCTCGTCTGTTTCATCGGAGATATTACAAAAAAACTTTTTTTTTAAATAATATTTACAATTTTAAATAATTTTTTGTTATATTACTGTTTTTCATTGAAAATTGGCGTTTATAATATAAAACTCAAAAAAATGTATTCTTGTCAGCAATTAGAAAAAAAATG
>JAAAKG020144554.1:0-11095 GCA_010014905.2 Druon quercuslanigerum
CTTTTGTTTCGGTAAGACTGATAGTCAAGATGTGAAACTTTTAGCAAAATCGAACAAAGAGTTTAGGAGAAAAAAAAACTTTTCACTAAATTAAGCATTTTTCTATTAAAATACATGTAAAAATTGAAACTTTGACAATTTTATGTTCAAAAACTGTCCAATTTGCTTAATTTTTCAAAAAAGTTCAAAGTAACGTAATTTCTACAATTTTTAAATTTTCTCAAAAATATGTTACCACAATTTTCTTACATACCTAACAGTAGTATTTCCCCTAGTTTAAAGAAAATCGCTGATCTAGTTAACAACTCTGATATTCCTGACCTGGAACCCTCACTTGGCATTTGAGTATTATTTTTTTATGAAAGCATGTAATTTTAACGCAATAATTTATTTGTAAAATAAAGAATCCATAGTCTAGACTATTTTTTATGTTAATTTGTTTGTAACAATTAACTTAACAATGTAATAATTTTGTTTTCCTTTCAGCTACCCCCGTGCATAAATTGTGGTGATGCTGGTCATAGAAAAAAATTTCATGAACAGAAACGAAAAAAAGAAAAATTCTACATTTTCTTCACTCATTCCATTAACACAAAAGTTTGAACAAAAGAAATTAGGGCACAGATATCTCTTAAAAATTTAACCCTTAAACTGCATCGTTAGGTGTTTGACAACCGCAAAAAATGTTGAGCTCTCAAAAACATTAGTTAATTTTAAAAAATTGAGTATGTTTTAGCATAATTAAAATAAATAAATAATTAAAATACCCACTGTATACTAAAAAATATATTTCAAACTATATTGAATTAAATTTTTTAAACAAAATATTTAATAGTGGATGAGTAATTAACTGTAAAAGTCGCTCGGGTGTCGGACACCCGCGATGCACTTAATGATCGGTTTCCATAAACTGAATTTGCTCATTTACAATTTTATTTTTATGATTTCAACTTCACACATACTTTCTACTGAGAAGCCTTACCGGTTTTTAAATCCTAAATTATATCCCTAGTCTCAGTGACCTAGACTTTAGCAATTCAATTTTCTACCGCATCGTGTTCAGCATCGCAGTTTTAGTGCCATATTGCTTTATCTCCTAATAGGGGGGGGGGGGCAATTAGTTTCAGCGGAGAGTCATGGGTGGTTGTTGAGAAGGTCACCAACGTTCAGCAGCGTTGTGTTAGATGAAATTTCATATAGTCTCATTTTTACATGCTTTTCCAGACACTTTTAGTTCATTATTAGGAGATGCAGCAATAGGGTACCAAAACTGCGATGCTGAAGACGTTGCGGTAGAAAATTTAATTGCCAAAGTGTGGGTCACTCATGTTCAAGACATAATTTAGGAGTTAAAAACTGTAAGGCTGCTAAATAGAACGTATGTGTAAAATTGAAATCATAAAAATAAAGTTGTAAATGAGCAAATTCAGTTTATGGAAAAACGAAAAAAGTTGCAATAAAATGTTAATTAACAACTTTTTTTAAGAATGCGCTTTTTTTAAACGAGACAATAAGACTACGTCTATTTTAATATAATTGCATGTTATTAATTATAATGATATGCATATATGAGAATGATATACAATTTATGGGATAAACTCGAGTGCGAAGCACGAGATACGTGATGAAAATGTGTTCTTTAAAGCCGAAGGAGCTTTTAAAAAAGAGGATTCACAATCACCAAATTAATTTCGATGCTTTGGCCTTTTGTTTTAAAAAGTCTGTAAACAAAGACCGAGCGCGGAGTGCGAAGCGCGATAACCAACAGTGCCGTTCCTTAGGCGCACTCAAACTTGCTAGCGAAGCGATCTGCGCGCGCGATGAGAATTAGCCCGCGAAAGGAACAGATTTTTTTAAAATCATTTTCTACCGCTTCAATAACTGAGAAATTAAAAAAAAACCGTTCTTTTGAAACCTAACAGCATTTTTCAATCAAACTTTTTAGACGTGGGCGTGGGAAAAACAAATAACTCACTATTGCTCTGACTCTTTTTATTAACCCTTCTAGTTTTTACTGTTTAATAGACTTGAAAAAAGTTCTTAACAATAATAAATGTTGATTGTCATTGAAATGCCCGTCTAATTTTATAAATTAGTTATTGATATTTTATTACGTTATGAGAACCATAAGTTAGTATGATAAAAAATAGCCTAGCAGTGCATTTGTTAACTAAGTTTATTAAAATAAGCATCAATTTTTATTACATGACTAAATACGATAACTTAGTATCATTGCTGAGAAAATTTAGGTTTATTCCGTAGGAAAACCTAAATTTATAACACCGCAAATAGCTGATGTGAATAACTCTTTATGAAAATGGATTAGAAAATACAAAAATATTTATTAACTTTTATTAGCCAAATATAAATTTATTTATATTAAATATAACCATATTAAATAAATATAATTTATTTTATTTTGTTAAAAAATAATAATTTTGGTACCAATCCAAAAAGAAATAAATGTAATTAATAATGTATAATTTTATTCATTTACAGCATTAAATGATCATACAGGCGCGAGCGAAACAAAAATATCATCGTAATCAAAAACGAATCACGAGTCCAGTTACACTTGAACCGAATAGAAATATGAGCGCGGACAAAAATGGGTTAACTTTTATTTGGAGGAAAAACGATATAAGCCATGCGCTACGAGCAAAAACAAGTTTAATTTTTAAATCGTTTATCCTCGTAGCGCGTGACCTAATCCGTTTTTTCCGCTGGGAAAAAGTAAACCCACTTTTGCTCCGACATCCTTTTTAGTGCGCTTTTGTTATCAGCCCCTCAATTATTAACCGTTTTTTTTGTGCTTTTTTTTAAATTCAGCATTAACCCATAACCATAATTATATCGCCTGTGATTTTTAGTGGCAGAAAATTATCATCCGATATTTTTGATAAATTTTATAATCAAATTATATGAACAAATGGCCAGTATGGACATTTAAAGGCAGAAAGAAATCTTTTTCCCCTAATTTTCTTTAAATGATGTATGTAGTGATGTTTAATAATGAGAAATTATCATCCGAAATTCCTAATTACAGTGAAACTCTGAGACTGGGCCAGATTTTGGGCTGGAGATTGTGGGGAATTATCCAGATAGAATGCTGTTTCGTAGAAAACGCTTTTGTTTGCTCACGCTTGAACGATCGCCGCCCACATCGCGCAACTTCTGTTACTTCTACATACGGCGCAGCGTCAATTCTCTGAAGAATTATATCAGGGGCCCTATCTCAGAGTTTCACTGTAATTCTATAAGCAAATTAAATCATCAAATTTATAACTCGATCATTTAGAGATCGGAAAAAATTCTTTTTTTCCACTAGTTTTCCTCAAATGATGACCCCAGTGAGGTCTAATGGTGGAAAATTTTTATTCAATTTTATTTATCAAATTTGTAAACAAATTATGTAAACAAATACCTAAAGTGGATGTTTAAAGGCAGAAAACATTCCTTTTTTGAAAATAGCTGCAAAGTATGTTGCCAGTGATGTAATTATTTGGTAATTTTTGTTTTTTTTTCCATTTTCGTAATGTAGTATTGTTCGGGATTGTTGAAGATGGAAATTTGTACAACAGCAATAAGCAAACACTGACAATGTATTATAATCCTCTGTCTATTTCTTAAGATTCTCTTGATTAGACGCGATCAAGGTTTAATTCGTAAGTACTTAATCTGAGATAAGAAACTCGAGAGTTTCATGATCTAGAATTACATCAGAATGCTCCTTGTATTTTCTTAGATATGTTAAGTAAGCGTTAAAGGAGGTCAATGATTTTGGAATCAGGTCCATGTTCGCTGATAGTCGGCTGTATTATCGGGTAGAAAACTCACGAAATCGGTTGAAATCCTTATTCCGTGCCTCTTGGGCTTCTTCTGATAATAAACAAATAGGAATTGCACCTTGCAAGGTAATCTTATGTACAGATGATGGCATAAAAAACCAACTGTATAGCTCGACAAGGAGTTCTGAAGTTTGGATAGCGTACGATTCATATTTTGCGACATTGATTTTGCGACCACAAGAAAGAACTTGCACAATGATCCTTAGTCTTTGGATTAAACGAGCATCCACGCCTGTAATCTTCGATATTTGTTCAGGATCCCACAAAAATGCATTCGTGTGACATCGGGTTCGTTTCACTATGCTTTAGCGTCCCGATAAAAAATTCTATTATAATATGTTTAAAAAATAATTGCGAATATCCTTGATATTTATATCAGAGATATTATTTTTTTTTGATAAATAACTAATATTATTTTTATTCATCCATATTGGTGCGAGATTATAGAGACCTTGCTTTGATGCCACAAGTCCTATATCTAGTAGTTTGAGCTTTAAAAGGGGATGTAATTTTTTTTAAATACAGACCATACTTTAACGCTAAACGTGGAAAACGGCTGATTTCGGACACTTTTAGCGTCAAAATAGGGTATAAATTACATTGTAATCGCTGCTTATTTAAAACCTACTTTACTGCTTCCAGCGCCTACTAAGGTGGAAGTTACGGCTTCAAAGTAGGACCTAAATTTCGACTCGGTTTGCAAGGGGATTTAAAGTAATAGAATAAAATGTAAAAATGGGTAAGGATCTGAATGTAATAATGGTAAGATCTTGGACTTTTTGTTTAAATTTTTGAAGATAAAAGTCACTAAAGTATTATTGTCATTTGAAAAAGTATTTAAAAAGTTTTTTTATGTTGTATGATCTAAAAAATTACGATGTTTAGTTTTTAAAAAACATCTAATTTTATCATGGAAGGCATGAAAGAGGTATTGTAGACTTTTGGATAAGTCTTAGCATAAATTTATTTGAATAGTATTTCCGCTTCAAGATATAGTATAAGAATGCTGCCGAGCCAAGAGGCCAGTCGGCTTTTATAACCAAAAAATGATGGGTCAGCATGATGAGACGTCGTGATCATTGTCACAGCTCCATTCTCCAAGATTAAATAACGTCCTCGTTATTCTTAAATATCGGAGTGGAGGTAGAGTGGTATATTACTCAGGCTGCAGTCAGTCTTTTGACTCGGGATATGATTTTTCCACACCGTGTGGTAAAGAGAATCATCCTTGTTAGCCGTCCTAGACCACATTTCTAAAGTGCTCAGAAAATAAGACAGAAAGGCTAGTATATCCTAGGCGTTCCAACCAAATAGTGCCGAGGGTCCACCAAGAATGATTGCGACTGGTTGCTAGAAAAGAGTCATAATCCTGTTGGGCCATGTCCAAGAGGTGAACTGAAATTCTTAGTTGTTGGAGGTTATTATCGTTGCTAGGGTTTATTTCTAAAAAATTGAATTTGATTTCTTGTTGAATTACAGGTCTTTCTTTAGAATGATGGGTGGTCGCTATAAAGGCCTCATTGATAGAGACTGCCTTGAAGTGATCTTCCAGGGTTAGGATTATAGATCTTGATGTGGTTTCCATGATATCTCCCTCTTGTGGGCATCTGATGGTCAATATCATATAGTTCAGAGGTAAGAGATATCACTGGTATCCATTCGCGAAACTACATATAAAGTTGGTGTTTATTGTGAAATATTTCCTCTCACATGGTTTTCCTTCATAAGATACTTCATATCTCCGGCTTGTTGACATTTGCTTTCATCAATAGCAGAGAGGGAGTTCCTATCCTGTAATAAATTAATTGGTTTACTTTGCACACCGTCAAAGATGTAGTAGTTAAATGAACTATAAAAAGGTAGTGTGGTGCGTCGTACTGTCATGTAGTCAGCTAGGTCTGGCATAGGCGCATGTACCTTGTATATATGTTTATTATTGACTAATGCTATATCTTTGGCATTGATCCGTATGTATGAAAAATTAATTGTTTTCGTTTAGCGCATACGGTTTATCTTTTACTACATCAGTATTTTTCCTTTCTGTAAAGATTGCATAAAATTAGAGAGTGAAGCGATTTCTGGCGTAAGAACCTCGTTTTTAGCTTCGGATATTCCTGTTTCTACATTTTTTATGATTTCTAATGTCTCTTCAATAAGTAGTTCCATTGAGGAAAATAAATTACAAATTTGATTGTTCAACTCTAAGGCATTCATTGCGACATTTAGCTGAGTAGCCGAATTCTCTAGCTTATTTCAGGTTAGTTTTCTGTTCGTGTTTTATTTTTTCTAGTTTCAAAATTGTACTTTGTAACAAACTGGTTTGATTTTTTATTAGTACAACTATACCGCTAGATTTGCTGTAGACTTCGTCGATATCTTTGTTGATATGTTCAGTGTCTTCTACACTCATGGTACCAAACAGATATTTAGTAGCACTTCCAATGAAATTAAATAATCCTGGCTTCTGTCGTTTTTGAGAGATGCTTTCTATGTTTTGGTATCGGAGTGGTAGTTTTCCTACTCATGTTGATGATGATCATGTTGCATCCTGAGAGGGTCAGTAATCTAATCATTGGGTCTTGACTATTTATTGTGTTCGCCAAATCCTTGCTAGTTGATTAGTCCTAGTTGATTAAAGAGTGCCGCTAATCATATGAAGGAATTGATATAATGCGCTATAAACATCATCAGTCTTTAATGGCATTATCCATATATATCACGTGAGACTATCTTCAATCACCAAAAAGTTCCTAATTTCACAGGTTATCTGTATTTATTATTTCGAAGGGGAATTTTGCAGCTTTAATTATTACTGCATCGGCATGTATTCTTTTTGTCTTTGTGCTCATTGTTAAATCTGTTTACTCATTCCGGGTCAGGAGTAATGTTGCTGAATTTGTTGTAAGTTTTTATCTAGTGCTTAATGTCCATTCTTACGGGTTTAGCAGTGATGTTTTACTGAATTTAAATTTTCCTGGCAATTTTTGGGTACATCTCTTCTATTCTACAGTATTGTTTGAGCTCATAATTTCAATTACCCTGGGATTTTTCGTTCTTTCATCTTCCCAAATTTTTTTCGCTAAGGGTAGAAGCTCATCCAAATTTCTGTAAGTTGCGCGATTAATTTGCAGATCGGGTTTTGTTGTCTTGTGCATAAAAATTATAGGTACTTTGCAATTGTAGAGTCTGTTATGAAATGTTTCGTCATTCTTTACCAAAGTGATTGTATTGGTACCGCTTCCTTGCTTTAGTCTGTTGACATCGTTTGTGATGTAATTAAAGTTTTTATTGATTACTTGCTGTATTTCGGTTTTTGGCATTTCGGACAATATGATTTGCGAATTCTTTAGCGATAATGTTGTAATTTTATGAGTAAATTCTCCCTGACCGTCCGGATTTTTCGGAGGATATTCTTCGCGCAATCCCGGGAGATTCTTCTCTATCGAATCTAGGGATTCGAGATCTTGTATGATTTGAGGAGTTCGTGTGCGTTTTTTAATCTTTGTGGGATACCGATATTTGTTAGCAGTTCTTGCATTGCTCAGTACTTTAAATTATTCGAGTCTATTAGGATTTCTTCTCTTTTCGGGACGGGAAATGCTCTGCTAAGTGCATCATGATCATAATCAGTTAATTTCTGAGGTAATCTAAATAATCTAGAATATATGTTATCCTGTCTTTCGCTTAACACATCATTGATAAGCTGGTCTTCTGTGTATACTTTAAACTTTTGTCCGTATAATGGATGTCTATATTGCTTGATTCCCCAAACAATAACCAAAAATTCTTTCTCTGTTGTAGAATAATTCTTTTCAGCTGGATTGAAACTGTGGTTCGCAAATCTTATAGGATGTTCGTGTCGTTTCTCATCTAGTTGACTTAACGCAACTCCTAAACCCTTATTTAATGCATCAGCACTCAATATAAATGGTTTTTTAAAATCAGTATGTTGCAGGATTTGATATCAAGTCAGGAGTTTCTATATTTTATTGAATGATTCTTTACATTTATCTGTCCATTCAAAATTTACATTTCTACTTTTTAAGTAATTCAAAGGGTAAGCTATTTTCGCAAAGTGTTCTATAAATTCGCGATAATACAAGGCTAATTCCATAAACCTTTGTATGGCTTTTGAATTTTTTGGACGGGGGAAGTCTAAAACTTTTTTCACATTATTTTTCAGAGGCTGAACGCGTTTCAGACCTACAGAATGTTCTAGATATTCTAATTCCTTTTCAAAATATTCGCATTGATCGGGTTGGAAAATCAGCTCTGATTCTCGAAGCCTTTCAAATACAGATATGAAAAAGGCGCACATGTTCCTTTTCTGTTTTATCTGTGACTATCAAATCATCTAAATAGATCAAACGTATGTTCCTAATTAAGCCTTGAAGAAATGCAGTTTTTTCAATATCTTTCTCTGCTACTTCTACCTAATAAAAACCGTTAGCTATATCGAATCATGACATATGTTTTGTAGAAACTAACATACAAAAAATTTCTTCAATTGAGGGAAGTGGGCAATTATTCTGCTTAGTGACCTCATTCAATTTGCAAAAATCCATTACCAGTCGCCATTTTTGCTTTCCGCTTCTATCGATCTTCTTTTTTACCATACACACGTTCGTCTGGTAGGGTGAATATGAGGGATGTATTAAACCTTTATCTTCATATTCTTTAATTTCTCGCTCAATTTATGGCTGTGATAAAATCGGGTGTTTATATAGGGGTACATTCACAGGTTTATCAATTTTGTTTTGATTTCGTGTTCTTTCGCGATAGATCGGCGGAATTTGGGGGCTTTTAGGTGGACGGCGCGACAAAATCACGACGGGAGAGAATGATACAATGCGAGTGTAACACCTGAACGAGAGAATTACATGGCACGACTTCATAGTCTGTGGTGCGAGAAACACCATGCCAAAGTATTCCAAAAAAAGGGCCATGTAAAGGGAGCGCCTACTCTACCAGAGCCAGAATAAACCAGCAGCAGAGAAAGAGAGGTGACAAGACCAACCGTGGGCAGGCATTCGATAGGTTTCTCCCAAGCCTAAAGATCTAGCTGAAATGGATGAACAGCTTCGTGCACAATTTTCTGAACAATCCGACCTCTGGACTATCACTGGTTGTGCGTATAATGCAGTGAGAGCTTTGGCTGATGCGAACCATAAAACAAAATTAACGGTTAATCGTAAGACCAAAAGACGAAATCATCAAATCGCCATAAAAATAGGCTGGACAAGACAGTACGTGCCCCGCATTCAGTGTGTGATTGGCTATATATCATCTGGCAGGAATTTTACCGACAAGGTGATCACACACTTAACAAGTCAAAGCTGCTGACCGTCAGGCAGCATATTGTTGAGAGAGTACGGATACTCTTTGACGCTAAGAGAAGTCTAGAGCGGAGAGAGAGGTGGATAAGAGAAAATCAACAACTTCTCTCTGACCCATCTCGACTTTTCTAAGACCATCCAGTTGCTGTCGACCACTCGCTCAAACCAAATGAGGTCGAACTCTTTTGAAGCTAAGTCTACGAAGTGCAACATATAGTTGACGAGGATTCAAAGAACATAAATAGCTTCAAGGAGCTGTGTAAGTCCCTTATAACAACACCTGAGGAAGAATGCCCAACCATCACTACCGAGGAGGTGAAAAAGGTATTGAGAGGTATGAAAAACTATTCCGCTCCAGGACCAGATGGTACCAATACCATCTGGTGGAAGAAGTTTCCTTCAACCTACCACCATCTGACCCGTATTTTCAACTCATATTTGAAGTCGGAAGAGCCAATTCCGGAGTGGTTGGTGGAAGGGCGCACAGTACTCCTGCCGAAAATGGGCAACTTAGCTGAGTCAAAGAATTACAGGCCAATCAGTTGTCTGAACACACTGTATACGATATTCCCAGGTATCCTAAATGATGGGATTGTTCGAGCAATCGGACCTGTGTGGCAAGAAATTTATGAACAACGCGGATCAAAGAAAGGCGTAGTAGGATGTTGGGAGAACCTGTTTATCGATCGATGTGTCTGCAAAGATGCAGCATCCTACCAGCATGACCTATCGATGGCCTGAATTGATTACCGAAAAGCTTTCGCTTCGACCTCCCATAAACTTATCATCTGTCTTTTGCAAAGCTTAAAGTTCCATCCGCAAATAGCTAGGTGCATAGAGAGATTAATGCTACTTTCGAAAACCAGATTTACTATCTCATCTGGAAAAAATCATGTGACATCTAACAAGGTCACTTTCCGAAGGGGTGTCTTTTAGGGCGACTCCATGAGCCCATTCCTCCTTTTCCTCACATTATTGCCATGATCTATAGCACTTCGCCATTCCCGGGGGGACCTTTGCAGAAAACCTGCAACTCAAACGAACAAGGTTACCCATGTATTTTACATGCACGACATGGTTAGAAAAATGCGCTAAGCTTTATTTGAAGCGAGGAAAACTTAATGGCATTTCTGAAGACCATGAGCTCGTTGATAGAAGCGCTGTAAGACACCTTTGCGCTAGAGAGACTTATACGTACCTGGGCGTGCCACAGAGCCACATTCAGGATGTAACATCTATAAAGGATACTCTCAGAAGCAGATATAAACGGCTCACCCGGCTGATTTGGTCTTCCGAACTGTCGGCGACGAACAAAGTATCTGCAACGAACATGCTTGCTATCCCGGCAGTACTCTATTCATTTGGAGTGGTTCCATGGACGAAGAACGAGCTCAGGTCCCTTGATATCGAGACACGAGAGGTTATGCACATAAACAAGAGCATCATACATCTTAAGTATTCTGTTCCGCGACTCTATGTCTCACGTCGTCAAGGTCGTCGCGGAATATTGAATATTGAATGTCTTCACAACAGGATTATTCTGGGTAAAGCACATTGAGTCGCAAATGGAAGAGATCCTCTTTTTAAAATGGTACAAAGTAGTGGGGGAGGCTGCTGAAACACGCGGACTTAACTTCAGTATCAGGAGTGAGCAGAACGCATTAAATCTTATCTATGTCAAGTACTCACTCCTGAAAGCCCGGATTCAGAAAGCGCAGGAGAGAATCTTCCGGGAACAGCTCCTCGATAAGAGGATGCACAGCATCTTCCACAGAAGCGTGGAGGATTCGTCAATGTCGTGTGAGCTAACTTTTGCTTTCATTAGTTCACGCTGATTGAAGTCGGGCACGGAGGGTTTCATTTTGGCATGTCAAGATGGTGTCATTTCCACCTTAACATACCGTCGCCATA